>OY755195.1:3849491-4063014 GCA_963576735.1 Bedellia somnulentella
ATTGATTAGTAAAATAATCCCCACATGAGTTTCATGTACAACATACATACATACATATATTCACGGCTATAAATCCCTAGAAGGGGTAGCCAGAGCTAAGGAATTGGAAATTCCCAGCCACGTTTGGAAATTTTAGTGGGGAAAAGATGGCAAAATAAAGGTTTTCGGTGATGGGTCTCTAACCACATCGCCCAAAAATCCCTTAAAAGCTCCAAATCCGTTAGTCGCCTCTTACGTAACCCCAACGGAAGAAATGGGGTAGTGTTATTCTATGCCGACCGACACTACACATCAAAGTCTAATTAAAAGATGTATAAATTTATTTATTTATTTATTTATTTATTTATTCATAAAAACATAAACATTACAGGTATATACCTAATTCGATCATGTTTCACATTAATACACACACAATACAATAACAATAACTAAATACAGAAATTTTACTATAATCTACTAATAACAAAAAAAAATGTTCAAATTTACTAAAACTTAAATCTATTTTAACATAAAATTTTTAGACATGCATCTTTAAATTCCGTTGAAGAACACGAAAATATATCAACTTGCTCCGCAACCTGATTCAATGACATTATGGCTCGAGAGAGCGCACTGTCGCGCAGCAAGTTAGTGCGCGCCGCCGGCGTCGCCAGCAGTCGGCCGTGGCGCCGTCGCAAACACGAGCTTGGAACTATCAGATGAACGATACCGAGAATTGTAGGATTATGAATTATACCCCTTAAAATTCTAAAACAGTACGAAAGAAGTGCGAAGTCCCTCCTCACACCCAATGAGTTATACCCCACCATACCCAGTACGAATAAAGTAGGGTACATCAAGGGGTAGTAGGGATAAACTCCGTACATCTTCCAGTACAGAAATCTAATAAATTTATTTTGTATTTTCTCCAACATAAGGCAATACTTAACCTCATGTGGAGACCAGACAACTGCGTTGAATTCTAGTATGCTTCTAACTAAAGCATTATAAAGAGCCTTTATGGCTTCAAGGTTTTGAAAACCCTTGACAGTTCGAAGCACAAAGCCCAGCATTCGAAAAGCTTTCTTACACGTGTTTACAATGTGGTTACGAAAATGTAGATCAGCTGTGATGTTAATCCCAAGGTCTCGCACTTCATGTACCCGCGGCAATACTGCGCCATCAATCAAGTATTGATACTGGTATGGAGTCCTCTTTCTAGTTAATGTTATTGTGCTACATTTAGTTAAATTTAAATTAAGTTTGTTAGTTTTACTCCATTCTACTACACTATTAATGTCTTTTTGCAAAAGTTCATAGTCATCAGATGACTTAATGGGAAGGAAAAGCTTTAAGTCATCCGCGAACATTAGGCAGTTAGCATTTTTCAAAACATTAGGTAGATCATTAATCATAATTAAAAAGCCTAAAGGACCAAGATTGCTTCCTTGATTTACGCCGGAATTTGTGGGATAATCTTTAGAAGCATGACCGTTTAAGCTAACATATTGCCGTCTATTACTAGAGTAGTTGGCCATAAATTTCAACGATTGAGGAGTAAAACCCATTTGAGCCAACTTCGCTAAATAAATATCACCATCAACTAAATCAAAGGCTTTTCTAAAATCAAAATACGCCACATCTACATTCTCCCCTGAGTCCACATGAGGTGTAACGTGAGACATAAAATTTATTAAATTACTAGCAGTGCTATGACCAGGCCTGAAGCCATGCTGACTGTCCGAAATGTGAGGACTTATCTCCCTATATATTCGTCTCTGCAGTGCTGAGTCAAAAACCTTAGCAAAAGCCGTTAAAACAGCGATGGGGCGATAATCACATACATCAACGGTCGTAGTGCCTTTCGGTACAGGTACGACTCTCGTAGTCTTCCATGCTTCTGGGTATATGGCGTCCCTGAGGCACAAATTAAATATAAAATGTAGTGGCTCCTCTAACACGTTACGGCAATCCTTCACTACGAATGCCGGTACTCCGTCGGCGCCCGCTGACGTCTTGGCGGGCAGCCGCGCCAGCGCCGCGCGCACCTCGTCGCGGGACAGCGCGGTGAGGTGCACGCGCGCCGCCACGCCCGCCGCCGCCACGTCCGCGCCCATCGCATTCGAGATACTGAGACTCGCAGCTTTTTCTGAGTATACGGAACTGAAGTACTCGGAAAAAGCCTCCACACACTCTTGCTCGGATAGCTCAGACCCATTCCTACATATCATCCCCTTATTTGTGTTGTGCCTCTTACCTTTCACTACTTTCCAAAATAACTTAGGTTCCTTAGCAATCAAAAATTGTAGTCTTTTGTCATGGTTATCACTAGCAATACGCAAGTCTACTTTAAGTTTGGATCTTAAAGCTGAAAACACTTCATAATCACATTGCAAATCCGTGCTTTTATACAATTTATGTAATTTACCCTTCGTGGATATGTCGCGTCTGATCTCCGGAGTATACCACTCAGGATATAAATACCTGGGGCAACCCGCATAACGCTTTTTGATTGGAACACAGTCATCTATAATTTTGTTAAATATTAAATAAAAATAACTCAATGCTTCTACGGAATCTTCCAATACATAAAGCATAGTCCAATCTGTTAACAATAACTTATTATATAATAAAGAAAAATCGGCTTTTTTAAAGTCCCATTCGCGCCTACGTTCATCTTGAGTTCCAAACCTATATGTATGTAAATTACACGGAGTCGCCGACGGCATCCCTGCACCACTGTCTACCCTATTACTTTCATGATTTAAATATTTACATAACGATATCTCTAAAGGAGGGTGATGCGCATCTACATCCACTAACGGCTCATGAGATAACAATATTTTTGGGCAAGATATGTCTGCATTAGAAGGACAGAGAACTAAATCCAGACATCTATTGTTTTTATTCAAAATTGAATTTTCCTGTGTCAATTTGCAGTAAGCTACAAAATATTCATAATAATTCATGATTTCAGTTGAAGAAGAATTAAGATTAAAATCGCCTACAATTATTACTTTATCCCTATACTTAGAAGATACATTTTCAAGAATATCAAACAACTTAATATAATTAGAATCATTACTTCGCGGGGGAATATAGATCACACATATTACAAATAGAAAATTATTTTTTCGGAATACCCTCGCTCCAATAATTTCAAACGAGTATTCTTCAATGTTGACATCGGCCGGCAGCGCGACTCGTTCGATCTTATATTCGGGCGTGGCCACTAACATAGCACCCCCAAGCTTACGGCCATCGTTTCTGTCACAACGAAGGATATGATAACCGGCGGGGATTAATTCTGAGTCATAAATAGACATATTACAACTTGTTTCTGTAATAGCGAATATATCAGATGATGAATTTAACAAATTAGTGTTAAAATCTTTCAACTTAGTTCTTAGTCCTCTGACGTTCTGGTAGAATAGTTATTTTTCGTTTTATTACTCCTTCGTACGGGGTTTACGAAACCAGATCCAATCAGCTAGTTTCACATCAACCGGCCATTGAACTGGATTGCACACGTCCTCGTAACTTGATTGCGGCACACCTATCAAATAAGAAACATAGTCTCTCTCATTCTTATGCTTAATTTTTTCCAGCTTTATGTCCTTGCCTGTTCCTACAATTTTTTCAATGTGAAGTCTCATAACATCGTCTGTTGTAGTATTTTTCAATCCCCACACATGTATGAACCTCTTTTGTTCTACGCCTTCAATACCCGCAATAGAACTTCCTCCCCCTTTAATAATATTAGTTCTAATGGGTTTTCGTTTCTTTGATGTTACTTCGGTCCATTCCTCATTATTTATTTTATTCACATTCATATAATTTTTTGTCGCTCCGCTAGAGGTTTTCATGGCCACAGCCGCGTAGGATGCACAGCTGCTCGCAGTCGCAACGACGACATCGTCCTGTCTCTGTCTGAGCGGCTGCTCAGCGACTATCGGCGTTGGCGCATGCGCATCTAGTGCGTCTCCGCTCTTGTTACCCGTCGGTAATGGCGGCCGTATGTTTTGAATATCGCGCACGGGAAACTTAGCATTGTGGTTATCGGTAACTAATTTAGAACCACTCGCCATATGACTATTTAACTCCATTTTTAGGCGCTGTATCTCGTTCTTCATTTCGAAGCATTTTTCTTTTGTGGCCTTAAGTTCAAAATGCAGACGAGTATTCTCTAACGCTACTTCCAACTTATCGTTTATACTTTTAGTCAGTTTCGCTTCCATTTCTTCCATTTTCATAGAAATAGTGGTGTTCAACGCCTTAATTATACTATCCAGTGAGTGCCCTATTCCGCTGGATTCTATCTGTTCCGGAGAGGTAGGTAAAACTTCATCACACGACATGTTGTAGGTGTTTGTTGTCACATCCAGGTTGACCACACTTTCTTCCAACCCTTTTGGTCTAACACCCCGGACTGGGGTGTCATCCGTCACCACAACACGTCGAGTCACATTCAAGCAGTCGTTGCATTGATACCTCTTAATCTTCTCTTGGTGCTCCCTGTACTGGGCTGATGTGATGTTTAGACAGCAATAGTGATAACAACTTTTACAAGACGTACACTTCACCAAATCAGGCCCATCAACTTTCCTACTACACACCGCACAGTTCATATTAACCAACGGTTTTTGTAACTTTTACAAACGACACGCCAGAACACAAACTCCAATTGCAGGCATGAGTTACGGTATTAAAACAATATTCTCAAACTAATTTTCCACTTTTAACTGTTTTATACCACTTTTTGAATTAATTTTAAGGAACTACACATATACACTTCAAATTGTAACGGCCGAATTTAAATTACTACTAAAAACACACATATTAACTCTATTGTCTACCGATGGATAATATAATCAGTGTGTCCACTGATAGACAGTAACATCACATACTAGTCCCGACCGACACAGTCAATCACAATCCTTCCACAATCCACATCTATACTAAACACAAATATTACTTCCGTTGTCCATATGTGGATAGTAATAACCTGCTCGGCTAGTACGAGCGGTGTTCAAACTATTTATCGCGTGGGATAAAGCAGCCATCTCTTACGCCCTTACTTAGTATCGTATACTGCCATCTCATTCTAACCGATATCGTGTCGATAAAATCTCGTGCTTGCCCTTCTGTACAGATATTTCATAGTCCACCAGTGTACAGTAAGGATAATCACACTTTTTCCACTATTCACCTCCATACTAAACACATACAATCTTGAGTCCACCGATGGTTTATATAATCACAGTTTGTCCACATATGGACAATATATTCAGTCTTAGTAGTCATCAGCTCTTACCAGTCCCGATCCAATAAATGCGCCGGCTCAGCGCCGTCAAAAAGTCTCAGACGAGAATAGTGTCGTCGCGACTCTACGAAACGATTCGGAATCCGTCTCATTCTAATACCCACTTACGCGCTTAAAATACTCATTGCTTCCATTGTCCATCGATGGACTCTACAGTCAGTCACATTCTCTACTTTTTTATTGTCCGGACATAAATTGATCGCACTGTCCACCGATGGAAAATATAATATCAGTGAGACCACCAGTAGACTCTCTTATAACAGTGACCTATATAACAAAACTAGCTTTCCGCCCACGGCTTCCTCCGCGTTGAACTTGGTTATATTGCGATATAAAGCACAACAATAAAAAAAACTGCTCATTCCCACGATTTCCCCCGGGGGTTTTTCCGGAATAAAAGTACCCTATTATTTAATCCAGACTTTGAACTATACGTCTGCGAAATTTCAAAGCTATCGGTTCAGTAGTTATGACGTGAAAGCGGGACAAACAAACAAACTCACTTTCCGATTTATATTAGTAAGGTAACAGTTTGCAAAATACTTACCAGTCCCGATCCAATAAATGCGCCGGCTCAGCGCCGCAGTTCAAAAAGTCCCAGACGAGAATAGTATCGTCGTGACTGGACGATACGATTTGGAACTCGTCGAACTGGAGACGGAATACACGGCCGGTGTGCTCCTGGGGACATAAATTGCACTCAAACTTGAAGGTTCACGCAGTACATCTTAGGCTAGGAATAACTTAGCAGATTTCACATACATACATATACTCACGGCTATAAATCCCAAGAAGGGGTAGCCAGAGCTAAGGAATTAGAAATTCTTTAGCCACTTTTGGAAGTTAAAGGGGGAAAAGATAGTGAAATAAAGGTTGTTGGTGATGGGTCTCCAATCGCATCGCCCAAAAATTCCTTAAAAGCCACAATACCGTTACTCGCCTCTTACGTACAACCTCCGGAAGAAATGGGGTAGTGCTATTCTAAGCCGGTACTACACAGCTACAGATTTGACTACTTTAAAATACACTTTTATTAATTTGGTATTGCTCATTCCGCCATATTTTTTTGACGTGAAAACTCTTTTGAATATATTATAATATTGCAAGAATAAAGAATAGTAATAACGCTGGCTTAGAATGTCATTGCCACTTTCTATCAACGGGTGTCGTAAGAGGCGACTAAGGGTATGGGGCTTTTTAAGTAGTTTTTGGGCGATGCGGTTGGAGACCCATCATCAACGATACTTTATTTCTCCCATCTTGTCCCTATCAAATTCCGAATGTGGCTGAGGAGTTTCTTGCTCTGAAGCTCAAGCTACCCCTTTTTGTGATTGATGGCCGTGAGTATATGTATGTATGTAATCATAATAGTATGATTTAATTAGAATGTTTTGTTCATGAAAACCTCATGTGGAGATTAGTACTAATAAATAAGGAAAGGAAACGTGGGGTGTATACCCTCGGAGGTCGTGGGTTCGATTTCCGCTGGAGTTGAATTTTTTCTTTACTTTATTCATTAGCTATAGTATGATTTGTTTAATTACGCCAAGATATCTTCAAAACGACAATGGATTCCCGGCACAACCAGCCAACTTTTTTTACACTCCTGGATTTTCATCCCATTCAGCCAACACTTTTTTTTACATTATTGTTATTTTCCTTAACGATTATTTCACTCACCACCAAAGTCCTAAGACACAAGTCCTGATGCGGCGTACGTACATCCAAAGCAGCTGGTAAGTCCCAAACCTTGATTTTGCCGTCGTATGCGCCGCTCACTATGCGTTTGTTGTCGAAACTGTGGGAAATATGGTCAATTAGGTTTTGTGTTTGACGGTAAAAAGGGTATTTGCCTGCAAGCGATTTGTAGGCATAAACTATGAAATAATTAAAGAGTAAAAAAATTTAATAGAACAGTATCGCTTTAATAGTACTTTAAATCTGCATTTTATTTATTTAGGTTTTAAGGTGATGTTAGTTAAGCAAGTCCCATGAACGGATAGTGTTGTTATAACCTTACCATCAGTATTATAAATTTGTGGGAGTACTGTTAGCACATAGCAGCGTCTCACTCAGATTCCTACATCGCGGTATGTAAGTGTTTATCAAACTAAGCATAAATACCAATTATTAGTTGGTACACAGCAGGTTGTACTGGCCAGTATATCGTTGCTGTTCCCACAAATTGATACATACATATACTCACGGCTGATTTATAGCCGGAAAGAGGTAGCTAGAGCTTTGGAATAAGAAATTCCTCAGCCACTTTTGGAAGTTGAGCGGGGAAAAGATTAAGAAGTAATTTTGGGTCTCTAAATATATAGATACAACCAAACGGTCTCTATACTGTATTTTGGATGTGGAGTAGAAAAAATAATATAAAATACATACCGTATACACCTCACAAGTTCTTCATGTCCCTCCAGAACTCTGATACACTGCCCACACTCAATATCCCACAAACGTATGGTGTTATCTGAAGAACCCGATACAACCAAACGGTCTCTGTATTGTAGACACGCTATTCCACGTTTGTGACCGTTTAGTGTACGGACGAATTCGCAGGATGATGTGTTCCATACCTGTGGAGAAATTGAGGATGAATATTTTAGATGTTTGTCATTTTATCATGCTTAAAATACTAGACGTATTGTAATGAAATTTGGTATACATACATATACTCACGGCTGTAAATCCCTAGAAGGGGTAGCCAGAGCTAAGGAATTAGAAAATCCTCAGCCACTTTTGAAAGTTGCGTGGGGAAAAGATGGTAAAATAAAGGTTGTTGGTGATGGGCCTCCAACCGCATCGCCCAAAAATCCCCTAAAAAGACCCAATACCGTTAGTCGCCTTTTACGAACACTCACCGGAAGAAATGGGGTAGTGCTATTCTAAGCCGACACTACACAGCAAAAATTTGGTATATAGATAGAAATTACAATAATGTGGGGTTCTTATAGCTATGATAGTTTATTCTGAAGTCATATCTTTGGTTAACTTATCATGGTTGTTAATGGTGAGGAAAAACAACGTGACAAAACACACATGTAAATTGCACACAAATATGTCACAAAAGTCGAACAATATAACTTTTATTTTATAATTATTGTTCGTTTTCTTTTTTAAGTCATGATTTACATGCTGTATTTGTGCCACAGCCTCTTAACTCGCCCATCTGCGTTTAGCTGTTAATATTCACTTACACTAGACATGAACAGTTAAGACTGACAACAACTTTTGCTTAGAACGATTTTCTTTAAATCATTCAAAATCTGGAGTCAAACACTACTAAAATTTAAATACATACGGACATATCGCTCAAACATTATAAATACTTGGTTAGTTTAATTCTACATAGGTACGATATTTTGATTTATATTTCAAATATAGGGTACATGTGAATCATGTGATTCATTTCTATTGTTCCGTGTTGAAAAGGGTTAGTGGCAATAAACGAGTGAAGCAAACAAACGCGTGTTTCTTTTGCTCTCGCCTGCCATTATCCTAGTGACCAATACTATTTTTCGGGATTTATAACATAATGGTATGAATGCCTATCTGATACAATTAAAACATCTTAATGCTAGAAGTATCTAAAATGCTTTGTAGTGTTGTTGGCTTAGAATAGCACTACCCCATTTCTTCCGGTGGGTGTACGTATGAGGCGACTAACGGTATTGGGGCTTTTAAGGGATTTTTGGGCGATGCGGTTGGAGAACCATCAACAACCTTTTACTTAACCATCTTTCCCCACTCAACTTCCAAAAGTGGCTGAGGAATTCCTTTTTTTTAACTCTGGCTACCCCTTCTAGGGATTTATAGCCGTGAGTATATGTATGTATATATAAAAAATAACTCACTTTAATAGTCCGATCCCCGCTAGCACTGACGATATATTTCTCGTCGAAATCGACGACATTGACGGCCGCCCGATGTCCGACGAGAACTCTTCGTAACAATATTTCTGTCGTCGACGACATGTCCCATACGGCGATTGAGCGGTCCTGTTAATTAAAACATGTTTTATATATACTGGACGATTTCTTTATAAATTCGAGCAAGTCTTAGAGTACATTTATTATTAACATGTTTTCCCCAATCAACTTCCGAAAGTGGCTAAGGAATTTATAATTCCTTAATCCCCTTCTAGGAAATTATAGCCGTGGGTATAAGTTTTGAATATTATATGAGATTTTGGTTAGCTAGTGTGAAGAGTACCCCTGTGTAGAAAGCAGGATACTGCATTTTCATGAAGTGTAGTGTCCACAGAATAGCACTAACGTACAGCTGTTTGCGTTTTCGAGTGATGAGACTGAGGAGCAATCATCTACAATCCTTTATTTAACAATATATTATGTCTTTCATTTATTGTGATTCATACCCATATGTGTATGAATTTATGTACTAGGTTACAAACACTGTTCTAACTCCTCGAAAGCCTTACCTTGCTACAAGTGACCATCATCCCGCTGGCAAATCTGAGATGCAGTACCTCACAATAGTATATAAGGGTATTCAACATTGCTTGTCATATTCATTTTAACCAACTATGTACACTTTTCTAACTCCTCGAAAGCCTTACCTTGCTACAAGTGACCATCATCCCGCTGGCAAATCTGAGATGCAGTACAGCCTCGCAATGATGTATGAGAGTATTCAGCATCGCTCCTGTAGCCACATCCCATACTCTCACTGTACTATCCGATGATCCCGATATGATTGCTCGTTCATCGTATTGAAGACATAGGACTGAGCCTGTATGTCCTTGTAGTTCCTGAGGATAAATAGAGGTTGAGATTAATTGGGAGAAGAATTAGGGTTTTGAGGTTATTAATGAACACTGGCCTAATATTTAGATTCTCACGACCTTTTGATTCCATAGACTAAATAGAGGCATAGTAGCAATTAAACTAATTAAATAACAGACTAAAAGTGTAAAAAGGTGTGTTTTATTTAAATTGAATCATTTGAATGAAAGCTATTTTATATACAAACATAACGTCACATCACGGGCAAAAATCCCAAAAAGGAGTAGCCAGAGATTTAGAGAGAGAGGAAATCCTCAACCACAAATGGAAGGTGTTATGATACGGGTCAAAATGGTAGAAATAAAGAATCGTTGGTGATGGGTCTCAAACCACATCGTTCATAATTCAACTTACAAAAGCCCCAGCTTAAGTGCCGGCTTAGAATGTCACTACCCCTTTCTACCCACAGGTATCGTAAGAGGCGATTAAGGGTATGGGGCTTTTTTAAAGTGTTTTTTGGGCGATGCGGTAGGAGACCCATCGCCAACGAAACTTTATTTCAACCATCTTGTCCCCTATGAACTTCCAAATGTGGCTGAGAAATTTACAATTCCTCAGCTCTGGCTACCCCTTCTTGGGATTTATAGCCGTGAGTATATGTATGTATGTATGTGTGTGTGTATGTACTAACCTTAACACACTGCAACGTTTTTCTGTCCCATATCTTAATGGTGTTGTCTCGGAGGCCGGACACTATCTTGTTATCGTCATATTGCAGACAATACACGCCCTTCGAGTTTTCAGATCGGCAGTTTATCCTCTGAAAATATAAAAAAAAGTATATTAACTACGTTTCCTAGCCAAAAATTTGCAAAAAATAATAATTTGGTTTTTGGTATCCATAAATAAATTACATTTATGTTTTGCACTTCAGAAAAAACCAAAAAAAGTTTGAGGCGTTACTTTTATTAAAAGTAAAAATAAAACATTATACAAATGGTTTGCGCCAATTTTTTGCGCTTACTTTAAATTTTTGTAGTTGTTTTTTTGTTTTAGAATATATTTATAACAAAAAACCATTAACTGAACAATAAATTATGACAATCTCATTTAGATAGACAATTTTTTTGTGTTTTTTTAAAATACCGTGACCGCCCAGTTTGAAATAACCGTGATAGCCCAGTGGGTAGAACACTCGGTTATCGTGCAAACGACTAGTGTTCAAATCCTGGGTCGGGCCTACACCAATTTGTCTTTTCTAAAGACATATGTGTGGTTAATTTATCATGGTTGTTAACGGTGAGGGAAAAACATCGTGAGGAAACACACATGGCTGAGTTGTACTTAGTCATGTGACAGTGTATTCGTACAAAACGGCGATAGGACCGCCCCCTATCACGTGAGTACACTGTCCATGCTAAACGTGGGTACTCTAAACACCAGGTGACAAAGTCACGTGATGTTCAGAAGTATTAGTACCTCTGCTAATCCCTTCGGGGATATTCGGCGTGAATGTTTATGTTATGTTATGTTTTTTTTAAATAATGTGTGTCCCCCATTAAGTTATTATAGCTATCTTAACATAAAAAATACCAACCTGTAAATTATGTCTTCCACTTCTCCAATTGTCCTCAATAGAGCGAATATCCTGAATGATCTTCGGGTAAAGTTGTCTGTAGAATGAGTGGGACGGATGTTGCCAGCCTGGCTTCGGTTTGAACAAGTATTGGATCCTGGAAATTAATTAATTAATTTATTAGAAGTGGTAAAATTATGTATATTTTTTTTATTTATCCTGAAATTTTGTATATCCTGGAATCTCTTTTACAGATTATTTTTATTTGCCGTGTAGTGTCGGCTTCGAATAACACTACCCCTTTCTACCCGTGGGTGAACGTAAGAGGCGACTAAGGGTATAGGGGCTTTTTAAGTGGTTTTTGGGCGATGCGGTTGGAGACCCGTCACCAAAAACATTTATTATTACCATCTTTTCCCCAATCAACTTCCAAAAGTGGCTAAGGAATTTCTCATTCCAAAGCTCTGGCTACCCCGTTAAGGGATTTATAGCCGTGAGTATATGTATGTATGTTTTATTAGCCTAAAGTGCATTTATACATTTCTGTGGCATGGATGGATGGTTTGTTTTAAACATATTTGTACAGATAAAAAAGGAAATTTTTAGATTTATTAATTGTTTGGGCGTACAGCAAGGATGGATAACTTTTAAGTGAGAAAAGATATCGAGCCAATGTGACTATAAATATTAATAGAAATGTGAATTTACATTAATATGTACATAATAACATAACATAAACGTTCACGCCAAATATCCCCGAAGGGGTTGGCAGAGGTACTAATACTTCTGAACATCACGTGACTTTGTCACCTGGTGTTCAGAGTACCCACGTTTTGCATGGACAGTGTACTCACGTGATAGGGGGCAGGCCTATCGCCGTTTTGTACGAATACACTGTCACATGACTAAGTACAACTCAGCCATGTATGTGGGTTTCCTCACGATGTTTTCCCTCACCGTTAACAACCATGATAAATTAACCACACATATGACTTTAGAAAAGACAAATTGGTGTAGGCCCGACCCAGGATTTGAACACTAGTCGTTTGCACGATAACCAAGTGTTCTACCCACTGGGCTATTACGGTACATTAATATGTATATAAATAATTCTTACCAGCCCCGCCGCTCAGCTAACCCTCGCCAAAGAGAATCCGTCCTCACTTTCCTTTCTACAAGTTTTTTCCATAGCATACCTGCAATTGAAAATAATAAATTATTATCAATTATAAATTAAATTCAACAACACTGTACAAGCAAAATCTTGGTACTCTAATGTCACGTAATGTTCAGAAGTATTAGTACCTCTGCCAACCCCTTTGGCGGCGTGAACAGTCTAGTCACAAACAAGGTGAAATAAACTTTTTATGAAAAATGCTTAGTTATAATGAAAACAATAAAAAGCAAAAAGTGCATAGTCTAACCACAACTTCATTAAGTACCAAATGATGTTCAGAAGTATTAGTACCTATTCCTAACCCATGAATATTGTACTGCCTTAGAGTACTCACGTCAGCATGCACCATGATATTATTATTTTGTGTTAGAAAAATTGCTGTATGTTTATCTACTTAAGAGTGTACGTTAAGCCGTCAGACCCGGCTACCACCACGGTAGTACTATTCTCTGTTATTTAAATAAGTATGTATATCTATACTAATATTATAAAGAGGAAAGGTTTGATTTTTTGTTTGTTTGTTTGAATTGAATAGGCTCCAAAACTACTGGACGGATTTGAAAAATTCTTTCACTGTTTTGATGCTACACTATTCCCGAGTGACATAAGCTATATTTTAATTTCAAAAAAATTAGGGATCCTTACGTAAACTTCAAAATCGTAACCCAAGGTGTTAAAGAAATACCAAAAAAATCCTTACATCGCGTGCGCTGCAAAAACTATTGACAATAGAATAAAATTATGTACTACAATTTTATAGAACACATCATTATCTAAAAAAAATGCCCCGACAGCATGTCTCTAACTATTATAGTTATCTCACAACAAGCGTCATTATATAAAATTATTTAAAAATTAAATTAAAATCCTGCTTTAGAAAAGGCTCTTTATTTGTACCTATCTAATCCTTATAAAAAAACGTATATATTATTTCAGACTACTTCAATACCTTTATATTACTTTTTGAATTATTCGATTCGAACATTCCATTCGAAAGTTATCTCGAATTAAAAAAATAGATAAAACTCCGCTCGATTAGCTATGCATAGTAAGTTGTTGCAGGCGTCACGAAGGGGTACGGGAGGCTGCTTATCAAAGAGTTAAAACAAAATTTAATTGTAGCGACTATTATCACTGGCCCAGCAGCCGGTCAATTAGCTCATATACCGAGGATACCGATGATCCCAACTGATCTGCCAATTCCATTTAAACGGCTACAATTTCCGGTTAAAACATCTTTTGCTTTAACAATTAATAAGTCCCAAGGCCAAACCTTCAAATTAGTAGGGATTGACCTGCGAAAGAATTGTTTTACTCACGGTCAACTGTACGTTGGCCTGTCGCGGGTGGGAGCTCCTGAACATCAATTTATTTTGCTGCCCCAAAATACAACAACGTCAAATATTGTTTACAGGGAAGCTCTAACTCTATAAATTGAATGGCTTTTGATATAATTACTCATACATACATACATACATATACTCACGGCTATAAATCCCTAGAAGGGGTAGCCAGAGCTAAGGAATCAGAAATTCCTCAGCCACTTTTGGAAGTTGTGTGGGGAAAAGATGGTGAAATAAAGGTTGTTGGTGATGGGTCTCCAACCGCATCGCCCAAAAATCCCTCAAAAGCCCCAAAACCGTTAGTCGCCTCTTACGTACACCCACCGGAAGAAATGGGGTAGTGCTATTCTAAGCTGACACTACACAGCAAAAAAATATAACATAGCTTAAAACTTAAAAAAAATATATTATAATAATAATACATGTAATAAAATAAAAAACAAAATGTTATTGATAATTTATGCCCGAGCGAAGCCGGGACGGGCTGCTAGTAACATTATATATATAGTTGAGAAGTATCGCATACCACAAATTACTAAGTTGTACTTCGGGACTAACTTGATCTTTGTCATATGCCCCTATATATATATATATATATATACATTTTAACCAAAGTGTGCTCAAAAAGGCAGGCATCCGAAGTATGAAGAATAAAAGAGCATGTATGAGAATATTGATGGATGCAAACAAAGCTAGAGAGGTTTGTCAGGATCGTACGGCGATCAATAGTCTGTCTACCCCAATGGGAAATAATGGCGTGAGTATATGAATGTATGTATTTTTAGCCAAACTTAAAATACTAATAAATAAAGAATAAATAGAGGAAAGAAAAATTTCGACACAGGCGGGAATCGAACCCGCGACCTCGGGTATATTCTTCTATCCTTCGCACTGGCAGCCAATTGACAGGGTGGCTCAGTTGGCAGAGCGTCGGGGCGTATACCCGAGGTCGCGGGTTCAATTCCCGCCTGTGTCGTAATTCTTCTTTCCTTTATTTATTCTTTATTAATTAGTAATAATCCCAACATGAGGTTTTCATGAACAAAAAGATTTAAATCAAACTTAAAATAGTTTCCTGATTTGGAGGGCTTGTTAATCTGTCAATCCCGTCTACTACCATGGTAGTAATTAGTAGTTAGCCATTATTTGAGGTATACTCACCCTCTGATATAACTCTCTGCCATTCCCTGCAAACCAGCTCAGCGGCACATAGAGAGCTCGCGTCCAAATACGATAGGATATTTTCTGCCACATGATCTAGCCCTTTTTCTGTAATAAAATTTAATATAATTTTAGTTCGTTATAATAATAAGTTTCATATAAAAAAAACAAACAATTCTAGGCTATAAACCCCAGAAGGGCAAGCACGAGCCGTGTTTAAACTAGTTATCGCTTGGGATAAAGCAGCCATCTCTTACGCACTTACTTAGTATCGTATACTGCCATCTCATTCTAACCGTTATCGTGTCGATAAAATAGTGCTCGTGCTTGCCCTGCAGAAAGGCTTAACCAGAACTCAAGAATTGGAAATCCATACATACATACATACACATACATATACTCACGGCTATAAATCCCTAGAAGGGGTAGCCAGAGCTAAGGAATTAGAAATTCCTCAGCCTCCTTTGGAAAATTGAGTGGGCTAAAGATGGTAAAGTAAAGGTTGTTGGTGATGGGTCTCCAACCGCATCGCCCAAAAAGCCCTTAAAAGCCCGAATACCGTTAGTCGCCTCTTACGTACACCCATCGGTAGAAACGGGGTAGTGCTATTCTAAGCCGACACTACACAGCAAAATTGGAATTGGAAATCCCTTAGCTATTATTGGAAGATATATGGGAAAATGATTGTAAAATCAAGGGTAGGTCTTCAGCCATATTAACCAACAATCACTTCACAATCTTGGGCAGAAATGAGTCAATGCTATTGAATAATTTGAATGTTTTTCTTCATGAAAACTTCATGTGGGGATTATTACTAGTAAATAAAGAAAAAATAAACACTTTTTAAAAGTGTAAAAGAAACAAAGGATAGAAGAATTTCGCACTGGCAGCCATTGACACGGTAGCTCAATTGGCAGAGCGTCGGTGGCTTATACCCAAGGTTGCGGGTTCGATTCCCGCCTGAGTCGAAATTTTTCTTTCCTTTATTAATTCTTTATTTATTAGTAATGCTATTCAATTGTAGAATTCTAACTATCTTCAACCAACATTACTTTCCATGTTGGGTTTACAGAACTAGAATGTAGTGTCGACTTAGAGTAACATTAACATTTTTTTCTTTAGTTGTTGTGAGAGATGACTTAAGCTGTCGGTATTTACAAAATATTTTTGGGCAATGAGACTAGGTCCCCATTACAAACTATCCTATATTTTTCCATCTTTTCCCATCAACTGCCAAAATCGGCTGAGGAAATTCTTATCCTAAAGGTCTGGCTACTCCTTTTTGGGACCTATAAACGTCAGTATATGTTATTCTCTATATCTTGGTTCAAAGCTCTTTAACCAATTTAGTTTCATCCATCTTCAATACATACACATATACTCACGGCTATAAATCCCTAGAAGGGGTAGCCAGAGCTAAGGAATTAGAAATTCCTCAGCCACTTTTGGAAGTTGCATGGGGGAAAAGATGGTAAAATAAAGTTTATTGGTGATGGGTCTCCAACCGCATCGCCCAAAAATCCCTTAAAAAGCCCCAATACCGTTAGTCGCCTCTTACGTACACCCACCGGAAGAAATGGGGTAGTGCTATTTGAAGCCGACACTACAATACATGTACTTCAATACATGTATGTATGTAACTTGGCTCTATATATCTCTTATACCAATTCACTTTCATCCACACCCTATATTGTTCTAGATTATAATGCTTACAAGGCAATATGCTAATAAAATCTCTTCCAAGCATAGGTTTAAGATATAAGATGTGCATGTGATTGATGATCCATTAACAACCATCCCTTCATCTTTTCTTAAGTAAGAATATTAGGTAAGAATATTCTATATAGGTAAGAATGTTCTAATTCTCAATATTTGGCTACCGCATTTTGAGCATTATAGCCTTGAGTATATAACAATAATAATAAATAATAAAAACTCTTTATTGCACATCACAAAAAAACAACAATGACATAAAAAGATTGGTACAAAAGACAAAGTACAACTGGCGGTCTTATCACTAAGAGCGATCTCTTCCAGACAACCCATGAATGGAAAGATTTGCTGGATTAAAAACATGTTCGGTAGATGTCCAATAAATTAAACTGATTTGCTTGAAAATTATTCGTCAAACTATTATCTATCTATTAAATATTACTAAATATGTATGTATGTCAGCTCTATATATTTACTAGCTGACCCAACAGACTTTGTACTGTCAAATTCGCTTATGACAAACCTTAAGGCGTTATTTCCGGTACTGTTAGTTCAATCAGGCATGAATATTTTTTTGGTATTTTTTTTTTCCGGGATAAAAAGTATCCTATGTTATAATTTGGGTCATTATCTAGCATTCTGCCAAATTTCGTTCATGGGTCAATCAACTTTTAAACCAACATTTTTATGTCCCCCCAGAAAAAAAATTGATCCTGAGGTAACTATTTTGAATTTATACAAACTGAGTATACCGTAGTACTAACAGAACACAAATCTATGATGTCACATTTAAAGTTTTAATGAATACACTGAAATTTTATTCAAAAGTGTGGTAACTCAGTACACGATTTGGATATAATGCAAACACCTAGTAATAATCCGTGTGTCCCCGTGATCGCTTCGGCGCAGTTCGATGAAAGTTACTATTAATTTTACTTCTGAAACAGGTTAATGAATGATCTGATGTTAGTTATTTATTTTTCAAAGTGTAAGTTAAACCATTCAAAACAAAATATTATTTCTCTAATTCTCACAAAAAAAATAAAACTGCCTGTCCATTGGTAATATTTGTTTTCGATGTATACTGAGTTACTGACCGTTACGAGATCAAAATGTGTGGCGTGAAGTTAGCGCGGGTTACTAGCCGAAGTATGTTCCTATCTCATTCTCTCCTGACCAATCTCGGCCCTGTGCTCCGCATGTGTGTTACGTCAGTCACCAACGAGCACCGCGGGAGTGCGCGTACCTTTATTCGCCGTCCGCGAAGTGACCGACTTTTTACCAGTAAGTACGCTCTTTCTTTACATCTCTTATTAATTGGGTGATAGGTAATGGGTCAGCCACTTGAATTATGAAGAGCTGTATTGTGGTAATTATTTTTAAAGTGTTTTATTTAGGGATACCTCTTATTTTGTATACTGAGTTACGTGTATACTGAGTTACTTTGGTGGTAACTCCAGAGACAGTACGGTAACGCCAGAGACATGTCCACATAAAGTTTCTTTATGTAAGTAAGTAGGCACTTCAATTAATGCCCTGAGCTGTATTTTGACTACATAATAGTCAATAGTGTTGACACTAGTGTTCATTTGTACATTTTGGAATTGCAAAATTTAATTTTCTCCATGTTATTGCAAAACTGAAAGGAAATACCTATTCTATTGTTCCAGACTTTTCAATGCGAAGATGCCGCTTACTGCCAGAAAAAAATCGTCAGAAGAAAAACTTTTTGTTGTTTGCTACTGTTTTGCATGACTTTGGGTTTTTCGATGGTACCTGGAATTTTTTTGAGGCAGGGCATGGGAAAGGTCCTGCAGATGCCATTGGAGGTTTCCTAAAGCGCACTGCTGATAAAATTGTTACTGCTGGTAAGGACATACCCGATGCTGTCGAGTTTTTTAAGCAGCTAAAGGATGCCAGCAAAATAGTTATGTTCTTTATTACTGAAGAAGCTATTGAACAAATGCTGAAAATCATACCTGATTCCATCCCACGTTTGGTTGGCATGCTTTAAGTCCATCAAATTTTTACAAATGAACGCAACATTTTAAAATATAGATCACTATCCTGCTTTTGTGAATGTACGAAAAAAGGATTTTGCAACTGCTTCAACCCAAAAACCTATCACGGTTATGACACTATAAGTCTTCCTGAACCCATTACAGTACCAGACTCTGGTTCGCTTGGTGACCCCGACCCGGAATCTTCAGATAGCGACATTCCTCTTTTGGTCCTTAAAGAAATGCAAAATGTGCCTTCACGAGCTAGCATATACCGCAAGGTATATGGCTCCTCTGATGATGATGAGGATTGCCAGATACTGGGCGAAGAAAATATGCCTCCATCCAGAGATTTTACTAGCGAGATATCTGAACCGCAACCATCGACTAGTGGTGTTTCTCGGGATTCTGTGGCTTGTGGAGATTTCTTGCATGTTCGCGTTCACGGAGGTGACAAAACTAAGAAGATGTATTCTTACGTCTGCAAAGTGTTTGCTCATGATGATGATTTGGATGAACTTTGGGTAATGTTTGCAAAGATTGTGGGTAAAGATGCGCAAACATTTAGATTAGAAAAGGCCGATGTATATTCAGTACCCTATGAAGACAATATCAAAATTCTAGCAGCTCCTGTGGAAAGGAGGGGAAACAAAATGCTGTACAAGTTTCAATCTCCAGTCGATGTTTTTGAATAATAAATATGATTTATTTCTTAACTATTTTAAGAAGAAACCTGAAATGGATCTCACTACCTTAATTTTGATCTCAAGGTGTGAAATGTTTGTTGTTCAATGTTTAAGTCTGTTGATTGTTTATAGGTTAATACAACAAGAATAGTAATTCTTGTTGTATTGTGGTAAGTGTTGTATTTGGAGTTACCAAAATGTCTTTGGAGTTACTTTTTGTCCCCAGTTTTTATCTTTTGTTTTCCTTAATATATCAACAAAATAATATATATTGTTATAACTTTTACTGTGAAAAGAATAAGCACTTTTAAATTTTTTGGAAACCACTGCTCACCGCCATTTTAAATATACATCTTCATAGTTTTTGCAAAAAAATGTTATTCATTTTGACCTGCGGTAACTCAAGTGACATCTACCTTTCTTTTTAAAATTATTACTAAAAGAAACTTAAAAGACTGATTACAAAAGTTAATTGTTTGATTAGTAATAAGTAGTTTATTTAATAAATAATATTTAAAAACTCTTCAATCATGTTTTATTATGAAGAAGACAGTTGGTAACGCAAGAGACTCAAATTGTGACCTAAGGTAAAATTTTATCAAATTAATCGATAGTCCATAATCCTAGGTCGCGCCCCTTTTGCAATTCAATAGTTTAATAGTTTTTATACAAAAATCTTTAACAGTTTTGGGAAAAAGATAATTTTTTTTTTTTCATGAGAAATGTCAACCCACCCTTGAAATTGTCTGCTTAAAAGTTGATTGACCCTCATATACATTATGTACTTGAGGAGCCTTTTTGTCTCAAACACACAAACATCTAAACTTTCACATTTATAATATTAATAGGATTTCACCAATTTACTTTCATCCATTCTCTATAATACTTAGTAAGGTATAATAACAATACTTAATAATAATAATAAACTTACTAGGCAATAGGCTAATAAAATCTCTTTGCAGCATAGGTTTAAGATATGCGTTGATGTGTCCATGTTGATAATGGCACATGCGCGCCAACAGCTGTTCCACGAATTCCACCTGTGGGCAAATATGTAGCTTAGATACTTGAACTTATAAAAGTTGTTAGCGGTGAGGGAAAAATGAGGGAATGTTGTATGGAAAATTTTGCATGAATAACTAGTTTGAATATATATCCTCTCATTTCATAGGAAGATATCTCTCCTTCATAGTTAGAATGAGCAACCTTTTAACTAGATATCTCGTGGTGGTAAACAGCCATGTCTTTCACACTGACTTTGTATCATATACTGTCATCTCATTCTAACTAATATTGTGACGATAAAATAGCGCTCGTGCTAACCCTCCTGTAGCTGTGTATTATCGGCATAAGATGGTTGCCAGTTAACCTATTTTTCTGGGCGTCTGAACCGGCGACTAATGGTATTGAATGATGGTTGGGCGTTGCTGATGTTTAGGCTGATGAAAGGTATTGACTGTTCTTTCTGGAATCAACTTCCAAAAGAGGCAGAAGTTTTTCGATATTGTGATCAATGTAACAGACTTTTATACAGGGTGAAGGCGTAATTTAGAATTTGAACCCCAGTATGATTTTAAGCTTAGGCATAAATCAGCAATGTGGATATCCATATAGATATTTCCCTTTTCGTTAACTGCATCGATAAATTTATGTCTTAAGAAATAAATGTGTATAAGTTAAGTCAAATGTATAAATAACTTTTTAAAGCAATTGATTAATCAGCATGTCATAGTTGAACAGAACCATGTGATATCCCCACAAAACATACTAACAGTTCATCACATAATATGATTGCAAATCTTAATAATTTTAAATATCACTTTCACAGTTCTACACATGGTTTTATACACACATATATTCACAACTATATTTGCCAAAAAGGGGTAGCCAGAGCTTCTGAATTAGAAATCTCTGAGCCATCTCTGGTAGTTGATTGGGAAAAGGAATAAAAAATAGAGGATGGTAGTGATGGATCTCCAAAAACATTGCCCTAAAATAATTTGTGAAGACCCACATACCATATTGCAAGTAAGCACAATTCTTAGCTGACACCACACAGTGACTACTGAATAATCATAATACTGAAAGTAATGATACACCAATTATTCTGCTTACCTGATCAGCGTCATTCCACTTAGCAAAGAATGTAAGGCATTGGTCCTTCTCTGTGGCATAGTCGGGGCTGCTGACCGTCGACCGGGGTCCAGTTTCTGTCATTAGGAGCACTGTTTGTTGCGGCGTCTGAAATATACACATTTTGGTTATGATGAATATGAAGTGTAATTTTGTATATATTTTTAAAGGGATCTTTGTAAAGGTACACATAAAGGCTCCTTTTTGTTATCTTTGAAAAGAATTGCAAAGAAAAGTCCCAGAAAGATATACACAGATAAGAATGAAAAAGAGAAGAAATCTGGGGATATGTCTGGTGGAGGAAAGATTTGTCTGCATTGCATTGACTCTAAAACCAATCAGGTTAATAGTTATATTTTCTTATCAATAATGGAAACCTACTATTTCCAGAAGAAACATAGGCTAATGTTACATGTTAAATTGGAGGAATGATTGATTATCTCAACTCAACATAAGCAGAAGAAACCCCCCCACAGATATTGAATGAACATTCAATAATGCTAAAATTAGCATCTGCTTTAAAACAATTAATATATACAAAAACAAAACTAATCATGAAAATCCAGGGTAGGCCTTGGGATACTGAAATAATTACTTTGTTTGATTCTTAGTAAAGGGATTTAAGAAAAGGTTTTTTCTTTAAGTAATGGACTCCAATATTTGCTGTATGGTCAAGGAATAGCATTACTCCATATATTCCAGTAATCCCATATGGGGCTACTTCAGTGATGAACATGCTAGATGCAAAACTCATTACCAGCTATCTTTTTTTAGTTTTTACTCCTCTTTACGGAGCCCTATGTAATTATAGTTATTTGTATTTGTTAATGGGTTATTTTATGCAAATATAAGGCCACTATGCACCTATTTTGTGTGATAAAGGAATGGCACTACTCTAGCCATCCTATGAAGGTATAAATAATTCAGAATCTTTTATAATATAACATAGATTTAATACAAGTTTATATGTGTAGTTTATATTAAAATCTATTATGGATCATAAACCTCACAAACCATATTTAATTCTACAAAACTTTAGTGATAAAGAAATTACTCACAAACCAAAACTTTTAAAGAGTTTAATAAGGTTTCTTTTTGAAATCTTTTATTATACTTGAATCTTTACACAGGCATTCTACTAAAATAATCCCAATTTAACTTTATCATGGAAAAAACCTGATAGCAATCTTAACTCCTTGTATAAGTAGGTATGTTATTGTTTTATTTGTGTAGTAGTTTTTATCATGTTTCTTGTTAAGTTACTAAACTAACACTGGGGTCATTGTACTTAGAAATAAAATGAATCAGACATCAGTCACTTTCCTTTAATGGGAAAATTAATGATAACTCCATCAAGTTAAGTTTATTTAATTGAGAATTTATTGACAAAAATAGTCAATATCATTCAAGTATGTTTATTCTTATTTTATCCAATCCTTTATTGAGTAAGATGCTATAGGTATGACTCAGTTAGGTGGCACTAAGCATTACCTTAAAAAAAAACAAATCCAAGGCTTGCACTTCTAAAACAATGTAACCATCAAAAAACATAAACTGGTTTTGAGTTACTATGAGCACTGTCTATTACATTATAGAAACACAAAAATGTAGGCCAGTGGCATACTTAATCATGTTTTCAACAAAGAGGTTCCAACTTGTATTATATCACAACTACATGCTAGAAATAAAAAAACAACTTTGCTACTGGTTGGCACACTTACATAAATGTAATCGCGTATATTTTGCAAAAGCAATTGGTATCAATATACAATTTCTGAGAAATAACAAACGACCAGTGACTACGTGGGTAGTTAGTAATGCAATATGATTCATTTCAGCACTAACCAGTTGAAAACTCACGGAGCAGGACAAGAACACGTAACTCGAATTTGATAACGGTAAATTTCAACCACAATATTTAGGAAAATCTGCATTGCAGAGAAAATTGAAACGAAACAAAAAAGTAATAAATAGCCCATAAACCTTTAACATGTCGTAATCATGTATGTATATAATTTCTTTTCCTTCATACACATGTAAGAATGAATAATAATCAGTTTTATTCAGACGACTAATACAATTCTAAGGCTATACATAAAAAACTGAAAGCTAAATCATGATGAGAGTAGAAAGATGGCGGATGGTCCATGACATTACGAATGTTCTAATTACCATTTACTATCTTACCTGATTAGAATAATTATCTTCTATCATTTTCTCGTATTCCATTTTAACTATTTAAACGAAAACATTAAAACTAAGTGCACATAAACCACTGAAATTCACTAAAATCACATAGGGAAAATACTGTTCGTTTGCATGACGTTGGAGTTTTACTTTTAAAAATGGCGAATGTTTTCCTTGAGGTGAGGAGGCAATGAACTCAAACCATACATCCAACCAAAGTGTACAATATTCAAGTCTTCAAATTTTATGTCAGTTTTAAATGCACTGATTATAAATAAAGCTACCATTACTATAAGAAATTAATAATGAGTGGTGTTATATTATAAACATTATTCAGGCTTTATTTCACACTGTTCCTAGTATTTTTAGAGAAAGTTGATATTCAATTGGCTTGAAAGTGACAGCACAACGAAAGCAGTAAAAACATTGACATTGCGAGTTAACTATTCCCTCAATATCGAAATTGCAAATTGGATTGATTTGCGCTGTTATCAAAAATTAAGCTTAAACAGGAGTGGACTGTACTTAAAACAGTTTTATATTTTAGTGTTTATCAGTACAACCATTAAACTAATTGAGACACTATTAAAGACATGAGTGAAAAAAGCACCAAACCGAGCACCGTTTCAAATGAAGCAGTTATTGATGAACTAACCAAAGACCTTTCATCATCCCTTCTTACTGGTGATGAGTCACATAATGTTCGAAATCCTAGTATAGTTGAAGATCACATTCCAATGGGCAGTGGAGATGATGGGCAAGGTAATATCTGATTTTAACTGTATGCAAATATACCAACTCCAATTTGGAATAATAATGAAGCACTTTACTTTAGTCCACTTTAATTTATTGTGGTTCTGGTCTCTCAGGATCAACAAGTAAATAATGTTCGAATGTACAACACATGATTCCCTCTCATCAACATAGACTTATGGCATGATGTTAAAATATTGTGGAACAAAATTGTATGAATTTTAATAAGTATTTGACAATGTCTCTGAAAGAGTTGGTAGGTGAATTGATCCTGGATGGATACTGAATAACGTCTAGATGATAATGAACAATAGCTTCTTATCTCAGGCTTGCATATCATATATTATATGGGGTATTCTTATTCTTACGAAAAAACATGTCGCCTGTAAGAATCCGTCAGATAATAGCACTGACTGTTATTTCAGTTATCAAATACTCCTGAAATTTATATTGTTTAGTGTATGAGAAGGATATTATATAAATAAATACAAAGGTTTTTTTTATTTCCTCATATTAATTTTGAAAATGTCACGACCGTACCGTGTCGCCACTCCAAAAATTTCCCAACAAATATATTTTCTTGAAATCAGACAAAAAATCTAGATAATACTGAATTACCATTAATTTAATATTCGTCAACGTAATCACATATATATTTTTATCTTTATTCAGTAAAACGGTTCATACTAAAATATTGCAATAATCTTTGTCGCCAGTTTTTCTGTCACAACCATAGTTCATTATAAAAAAACTTCTAAATTGGTCTAAATTAGGAAACAAGAACAGGTATTACTATATTGTTATTCTGAACTGGCAACCCAATATAGGCTGCCACTTTTCGACCGGCTCGCATTGTGTAGTTAACACTAATAAAATTTCATTTTTGTTATTCTGATACGTGACAAGCTAAACGTGTCGAGACCGTGCTCCACTGTTGAAAGGTAAGCATATATTTTTAATTTATGGTTTTCATATAATTTGACAAGAAAATGAAGTTAATTCAGTTCATCTAAAGGCATTGGAAAAAACCCATCTAGTTTTGAGGTTATGTCAGGCACGGTGCGAAAATGTCACAGCCATAGCAGTCATTGAAATATCACAACCATAGCTTTTTGAGCCATGGCTGTGATATATTAGTGCATGGTCGTGATATGTCGTATATCATGAGTATAAAGTTGGAGCTTTCAATATACAATTTTCTTTTTCTTAAATCCTTAAAATTTCGTAATGTTGCTAGATATAATATAATATAATTTAAACCAAACCACTCAAGTTTACTGAGTGATTCTGCACAAAATTTCATTATTTTCAAGAGTTTCCTTCGTTTTATTCATTTATATTTTCTAAATCATTTTTAGATGGCACCAAGAACAAAAAAACAGTTAAGTCTTGAAGAAAAAAGAAGAGCTAAAAGAGATAGAGAGAGAAAAAGAAGACAGAAAATAAAATCAGATCCAGTAAAATACGAAGCAGCCAGACAAAAAGAAAAAGAACGTCGACAAAGAAGAAAGGAAGAAAAAAAGATTTTGTTAGTCAATGACTTAACACCACGACAACAAAGAAATCAAAGAAAAGAATGGCGTGAGCGAGCCAAGAAAAGTAGGGCCAATAAAAAGCTTTCAGAACGCGCACTAAGGGCGATCCGAGATGACACCCCCCTTACAGAAAGTGATATAGAACCCACAAGCATTTCTCCATCCATAATTCGAGCAGATACTCCAGTTCTGCGTAGATTTCGCGAAGATTCACATCAATCTGGGACCCCAGATGTACCACGTGCAAATATTCCTTTTCTGCATAGACTTCGCGAAGATTCTTATCAATCAGGGACCCAAGATGTACCTCGAGCCGACACTCCTGTTCTACGAAGACTTCGCGAAGATTCTCATCAATCTGGAACCTCAGACGTACCTCGAGCAAATACTCCTGTTCTACGCAGACTTCGCGAAGATTCTTTCCAGTCCGCTAGCTTAAGTGTACTTAGTTCTGGCGATGAAACACCTGGTTCTTGTGTAAGTTGTGTAAGTAGACAGCAAATAGATGCTAGGAAGCGAGCAAGAAGGAGCAGAAGGCTAGATAGAATTAACAATATAAAACACGAAAAAGTTATTTTGGAGCAAAAGAGAAAAATCAAGACTCTACAAAAGAAATTAGAAAGGTTGATGATGATGAAGCAAAACGAAATTCCTACAGAAGTAAAGAAGAAACAACAAATAATACATGAAGGTTGGGCAAGAAGGAAACACGCGCTAATTAAGTTTTTAGAAGCCGATGAAAACTCGATGATAAGTCCTGCACTAAAAGATACTATCACCAAGAAAAAAATTAAAAAACAAAAACGGTTCCTATGCGATTCATTAGAAAATTTACACAGAAAATACAATTCCCAATCGCCCCAGAGATTACGTATGAGTTACGCATCGTTTTGCAGATTACGCCCATTCTGGGTCGTGAAGGCTAGGCTCACAGATCGAGACACATGCATGTGTGTGATGCATGAAAATTTCGCAACCATGATAAATAGACTAAAAAGCCTTAAAGTTCTTCAAAATGACGTCATTAGCAGCTCAGTCTGTGATAAGGACTCATACAAGTGTATGAGTCGGAAATGTAGAAACTGTGTGAACAAACTGCCTTTGATTGCGTCGTTTGAAGACGAGGCAATCTCATACCATCAGTGGATAACTCAACCAGAAGAAAGGAAGGAACATAAAAGGAATACTAAAAACAATTCGAAGAACAGTTAAAGCAAGGCTTCCTACAACAACAAAAAAGCTTGTAGAAAAATTCGTTGACGAACTTCCAAAATTTTTGTTGCATAAGTTCAATATTTACAATCAGCATAAGACCATGGCGCACATTAAAGAAAATTTAACAGAAGGAGAAGTATTAGTGCGCGTCGACTTCTCAGAAAACTTTGCTTGTAAATATTATACGGAAGCACAATCAGTTCACTTCGGTGCATCACGACAGCAAGTGTCAATCCATACTGGAGTATTTTATTATTTATCAGCCATGACCGGAAAACCAGAAACAACCGCATTTTGTTCAGTATCAGATTGCCTGCGTCACGATGCTGCCGCCATTTACGCGCATCTAAAGAAAGTTCTATCACATATGATGAAAGACCAAAGAATACAAATACTGCACATTGCTAGCGACGGTCCAAGCAACCAATATAAAAATAAAAATAATTTGTACCTTTTTTCTCAACATCTGGTCAACATTCTCAACGTATCAAAAGCTTCTTGGCATTATTCAGAAGCGTCCCATGGAAAAGGTCCTGCAGACGGTGTTGGTGCTGTAGTCAAACAAACTGCCAACAATCATGTCCTTAAGGGTCAAGACGTTCCGGACTACGAGACTTTTGTAAAAGTAGTTAAAGAAAATTGCAACGTTTTGCTTTATGAAGTTAGCGAGAACGAAATCCAGGAAGGAGACGATTTATTAAATAGTGCCGGAAAAATCAAACCACTACCGGGAATTAAAAAAATGCACCAGATAACCTGGAACAGAGACGAGCCGAGAATGATTAATATGAGAGAGCTAACTTGTGCAAATTGTGGCATCACGGACTATTGCATTCATTATCCTAGCTTGAAACAAAGCATAGTACAAAACCGAAGAGTCACGGACGTGGGATCCAGCACTCACGAAATGATTCCTGTTACTTCTGATAGCTCCGAAAAGACAGAAACTCTAAAAGAAGGTGTATGGGTACTATCTAAATTTAAGGGCGAGAAAAATTATACATATTGTAGCCGCGTGTGACTTATTTAAACTTTAAACACTTACCAGGCACGTGGCTGGCAGGGGTGGCGTTCGAACTCTCGAGAGTTTATTGATGAATCACAGCACAGGCTTACACTTTTCACCATAGGTCCATAGATAAATGTGGTTCAGTTCTTTTTCACTTTGTTCGGGAAATAGACTTGATTCGGAATTTATTTGGTAACTTTTATATGAACGTGTGTGCTCACATCGGCGTGTTGAGAAAGAGAGACTAACTTGCGGAAACGGATGTAGTTGTAAGACGTCAGACGTCAATGTTGCCAGTTTCCCGCATCAACGAGGTAGTGTTAGAGAAAATAAGCCACATGAAATAAATCTATTTCTAACGTGAATTAAAAAGTATGTAAACTATGTTTTGTTGTCTTGTGCACACCTAATAAAAAAAGTTATAAACTTATTTGTTCCAGTACGGAACACATATTATTATGTTGGGCAGATAATTTCTGTCCATAAGATAAAAGAAGAACCTTACCTTGTATCGATGAGCGCGGTCGAGAGTAGCACCGTGCTAGTTCGCATAGAAGGAGCATTGGAATTCGAAGCGCAATTATTATGAATAGAATTCGACTCGGACTGAGTTGGCGGCACTGGGTCTATCTTGGCAGGGGGGAGGGTGATAACAGCGGAGTCACTGACTACCGGCGAGGCTTGATTAGAAAAATGAATTAAACTATGATGCCTTTTGTGACACGAGCGACACACATAACTTGATTTGCAATTGATAACATTGTGACCTACATTTAAACAATTATAACAAATATTTTTATTTTGAATTAAATTGTACCTCGCGTGAGGTGTAAGATTTAAAAACTTTGAACATTTTGTCAACGAATGTTGAGCTTCACAGCATATACAAGTTTGCTTCTTAAGAACATTGTAACTACGTTGATTTTCGTCTGTTTGACGAGTAGGAAGGCCGACATTGTTTGCAGCTAATGCATTGAATGATCGCTGCTGCGTGATAGTGCGGCTTGATAGCGAACTACCCACTTTTGTATTTTGTTGTGAAATGGACTGCCTACCAACGGAAATGTTTATGATTTCGTCAGCGGAAATTTCTTTTTCAAGAAATGTGATCAATGTGTTTACATCGGGAATAGAAGATGGTTTCACTAGCGATCTTTCAAAACACTTCCTAGTACCAACTGGAATTTTACGTAGTAAAATGTTTAAAAGTATGAAATTCCATTGGCCCACGGGAAACTGCATAGCTTCAAGTGCCTTAATATTTTCTTGGTAGACGTTAAGTAGCCGACGCAGGCTATGAACCGATTTATCACTGCAATTTTCGATGTCGAGAATTCGATGGAGATGTTTTGACGCGATGACTCGCTTATTTTCATAACGAGAAATTAATATTTCTAAAGCGATGGCGTAATTATCTTCGGAAATCGGCAAGGATTTTATAAGATTAAAAGGTTCGTTCTTTACAGTAAGTATTAAGTACCTAAGCTTCTCGGCATCCGTGTAGGCACTGTTGCTATGCACTAACGACTTAAATAAATCAATGTATGATGGCCAATCCGTAGGATCGCCACTAAACGAGGGCAATGGTAAAGTAGGCAAAGTTTTACTGTGATGACACTGCTGAGGAGCCTCAGACGATGAAAGAAAAATACGACTTGAGCGACGGACACGTTCCTCCTTTTGCTTAAGGTCGTTAAGATGAGCTAAGATGCCATAATACAAATCGTTAAATTCATTCCGAATAGTTATTTGTTCATCTTTATCAAAGCACTTATGTTTAAACAATATTTTTTCTATTTTACACTGGACTTTCGTAAACTTTCTCTGATGAGCTGAAATGTCTATAGTTCGCGAACGAAATTGCTGCTCATCGGTAGTTGCAAACTGTAATGTACGCCTAAGTTCTTCGAGAATCAAGTCCCTTTCGAATATGTCTTGTTCACAAACATGATCGTTCTCGGCCATTTTGCGTAACAAAGATGGCGACTCAAACGATTGAAATGAATTTGAAATTACTGAGTACGTAGTACTGCACAACACAAGACAACAAAACAAAAGATGAAATCGGATCCGGTTCGATAGGATCAAAATAATTTATGTAGCCGCGTGTGACTTATTTAAACTTTAAACACTTACCAGGCACGTGGCTGGCAGGGGTGGCGTTCGAACTCTCGAGAGTTTATTGATGAATCACAGCACAGGCTTACACTTTTCACCATAGGTCCATAGATAAATGTGGTTCAGTCCTTTTTCACTTTGTTCGGGAAATAGACTTGATTCGGAATTTATTTGGTAACTTTTATATGAACGTGTGTGCTCACATCGGCGTGTTGAGAAAGAGAGACTAACTTGCGGAAACGGATGTAGTTGTAAGACGTCAGACGTCAATGTTGCCAGTTTCCCGCATCAACGAGGTAGTGTTAGAGAAAATAAGCCACATGAAATAAATCTATTTCTAACGTGAATTAAAAAGTATGTAAACTATGTTTTGTTGTCTTGTGCACACCTAATAAAAAAAGTTATAAACTTATTTGTTCCAGTACGGAACACATATTATTATGTTGGGCAGATAATTTCTGTCCATAAGATAAAAGAAGAACCTTACCTTGTAAAATTTACGCGGAAGAAGTATCATAACGTTATAAATGGTACAACAATTTTCACATGGAAAGAGCCAGATGATATGGTCTTCCTAAATGACGAAAGTATTGTTTCTATAATGCCAGAGCCTACTCCAAGCAGACGTGGTGAACTCATTTTTAAATTTGATTCACTATGCTTTGACTACTCGATAATGTGATTGGAAAAGTTTGTTACTTTATTTTATAGGTTATAAAAGTTTATTTCTAGCTATGAAGACATAAATAGTATTTTCTCTATATTTGATTTAAGATATCAATAAATAATTATTTTAAATCTTTCGAAGGCTGCATTTGTTATAAGATGATTGGTGAAGTTTACTGATAGAGCAGTATTTTTTTCATTTTAGATGTGTTTGATATTTTTGCCAAAAAAAATTAAGAGTTACTATACTCGTATAAGATTTTCGTTAAAATTTACTAAAAGGAAGATAGTTTTATTTTATATTCATAATGTTTGTTGTCATTGTATTTTTTGCATGTTTGTGACGATCGTTACTACTTTTTAAGACTGATCAAACGTTTAATCTCAATTTTTTCTATGTCATAATTATATAAGATTGTTGTTGAAATTTAGCCAAAGGAAGAAAATATTTTAATAAGTTAGATGTTTGTTAATAATGAGACAAATGTTAATACTTTTTGAGACTGATTAAAGTTTAATTCTTGAGTATTTGAATGTTTCATTTGATATTATTTTAACGTTTTGTGTATGCCATGTCCAGCATGTCGCGACCTCGCTTCTAAAGTATTGGCAATAAATATAGACATGCCACATCCGTACCATAACTTTTCTCACAACCATGGTATCATATCACAGCCATGAATACTAATGTCACAGCCATGCATTGGATTTTATCACAACCATAGTATCATATCACAGCCATGTAGACTAATGTCACAGCCATACCTTTACACCCCATTTTCATCCCCTTCTAAAGCTAATTAAGCGAGCCCAACTATGCGAGAAAACTTATTTTCTAATACATTTTTAAAGTGGCTTAAAAAAACTAATAAAAATAAGAAAAATAAAAAATCTTAAAAAAAAACTCCTTTGTGAGAATACCCCATATGCATCAACTATTATTGCATATATTGTCAACTTAGTAACCCTTATCACAAGTCATCAAATTCTACTTTTCTAGTGGCTAACTTGATATGTGTGTTATATGGTTATTGTTTATTTATTTCTTGTTGCTTCTCTTTATAAAAATCTTCTAGAGAAACAGTATAATCATAAAATATTAAAATTTCAACATTATACAACTATATGTAATGTTCTTATCTGACCTTATCATTAAGACTTAGATAAAAGTAGCTAAAATTTATTATGTGGTATATAGTTGAGAGTAATCTATATTAATAATTTCTTGGCAGGGTATGGTAGACTTGATTGAAACAATGATTTTGAGTCGACAACATTTAAAATTCCGATTGTCAAATATTTTGCTAAATTCTATAATTCTAATGATGCTGACTACTGACAGACAAATCTCAGTCGCTTTATTGACTGACATTTGATGACATAAACATTCCGCTTCATGTTTTTCAATCATTTTGCTAAGGACACTTATTTAAACGAGGTTTTGATTGAGTCTACCATACTCCTAGACCAAATTAAGAGACTGAGTGCTTAAAACAAAGATGTTTACAGAGAATAAACCTTCAAAGTTACATGTTTTGTTAGTTTATTTTGAATGTTGATTTAAAATGAATGTTATTTGTGACATAGAATAGAATAGAATAACACTTTATTGCACATCAAACACAAATTTACAAAAGTAATAATATGATCAAACAGTTTACAGTGAGGTACAATTGGCGGTCTTATCGGTAAAAGCGATCTCTTCCAGACAACCTTTGGAAGGTGAGATCGATAAAATAATTATTTGGGTAGATGCACAAAACAAGGCCAAAAAAAAAAAAACATGATAAGATATTAAGCTTACTTAAAACTAACTTATTTAATTTAAATAACAATATGAATATTACATATTACAAGCGGCTGCTGGAAGCTCTCACAAAGCTTAGCAATTTTCTCCTGAGAGGCGAATTAAATGCCGCGGTGTGCCCCTACCTCTACGGTGGTTCGCTCTGCGCCCTTTTGAAAAAGGATGGTGGCATAAGACCAATCGCAGTAGGTAGTGTTATTCGCCGTCTTGTAGCCAAATTGGGTTGCCAGTCGGTTCGTGAGCAGATGTCACCTATTTTACGTCCGCATCAGTTGGGCTTTGGAACCCCTCTTGGCTGCGAGGCGGCCATTCACGCTACCAGACTATTCGCGATGTCACCTGCGCGCACCGGTGATGTGATCCTTAAAATTGACATTAAAAATGCATTCAATAGTATTGAGAGGGACGTGATGCTGGCCGAGGCTAGGGTTAGAGTGCCTACTCTTAGCCCGTTTCTCGAGCAGTGTTACGTCGCTCCCAGTCACCTAATTTTTGATGGCAATAGAATCGCATCGCGGGTGGGCGCTCAACAGGGGGATCCACTTGGCCCTCTTCTCTTCAGCCTGGCAATCAATGACATTATAAATTCATTGGGCGCGCCGCTCAACGTATGGTATCTTGATGACGGTACTCTGGGTGGTGCGCCTGACGTAGTTCTTAGGGATTTGGAGTTATTGATTCCCAGGCTGGAGGATCTGGGCCTGGTGGTAAATGGTAGTAAGTGCGAACTTTTTCCCTGTAATGACACCGCATCAGAATGCGTACAGGACTTTCGTCGGGTCTTCCCAGAAATTAAAATCATCGATCGAGGGTCGTTCGAACTACTTGGAGCTCCTATTTTCGGGGACGCAGTTCCGGTCGCGATTCAAAATAAGGTAAAAATCCTCAAAAAGGCTGGCCAGCACTTGGATCATTTGTCCAGTCATGTCGCGTTTACCCTCTTTCGAAGTTGCCTAAGTATTCCAAAGTTAATGTTCATGTTGAGGACCTCTCCAACGTGGCTTTATCCTGACTCTGTTGCTGAAGTAGATGAATACATTAGGGTGGCATTGGAGCGGATCCTCAACGTGAGCATGGATGAGACACAATGGCTGCAAGCATCGCTGCCAATTCGTCACGGGGGTTTGGGTGTAAGGCGGGTACACGACACAAACTTACCAGCTTTTTTTGGCTTCCTCGCATGGGGTGGTTGAACTCGTCGCTAACATTCTTTGTTTACAGGGCGACGAGCTCAACATCCCATTTGTTGGGGAGGCCAAGGAAGCTTGGTCGTCAGTATGTCCCGCAGTAGATCACCCTGAAAAACCCCACATACAAAGGCAGTGGGACGATCCGTGTTGCGAAAAGAGGGTATCGGACATGCTACAGATAGCTACTGGGCCAGATGTTGCTCGCATAAAAGCTGCAGGCCTACCTGAATCTGGTGCTTGGTTGAAAGCTTTACCTTCACCCGGATTGGGCACCGCCCTGGACGATGAGTCTTTAAGGGTGGCAGTGGCATTGCGGCTCGGAGGCAACGTGTGCGATGCACACCGATGCCGGTGCGGGGCAGCAGTTGATGTTCGTGGGCACCACGGTTTAAGCTGCGCTAAGTCAGCTGGTCGGTTTCCACGTCATCACATGCTGAATGATGTGCTCCGCCGTGCACTTGTTTCCGCCGGGGTGCCGTGTGTGCTGGAGCCTCCCGGATTGCTGAGGACAGATGGTAAACGTCCGGATGGACTCACTCTCATTCCGTGGGAGAAGGGACGATGCCTCGTGTGGGACGCCACCTGCGTCAGTACATACGCAGCATCCCACCTACCCAGAGCCACGAGAGCCCCACGTGCCGCGGCGGAGTGGGCAGCTGCTCAGAAGCACGCGAAGTACCTGGCTCTGAAGGACACGTACTTGTTCGTGCCGTTTGCGGTCGAGGTGAGCGGCGCGTGGTGCGACGAGGCGTGGGAGCTTGTCCGGAGCATTGGACGGCGCTTGAGGGACGTTGGATCAGATCCACGCTCCGTGTCTTATCTGGTTCAAAGAATATCCTTGGCCATACAACGTGGCAATGCTGCAAGCGTGCTAGGCACTTTTACACCAGATATGACACGGGGCGCGCATTGTGACTTGTAAATATTAGTAAGTAAGCTGTAAATTGCATATGTAAATTTATATAAGAAAATAAATGATATTTATTACAAAATAATATAGATATGTAACGAATATGAACACATACATAAATAACTACATACTATTATATATACAAGCAATACAAATACCTAAATAAAATACACATATACGTTTTAGAAATATAATAAATATATATAGTTTAAAAAGCAACAGTATTACAGCGCTTCAGTGAGATAGTGTTGTTTCACCAAATCTTTGAACACATTTAGTGATTTAGCCAAGCGCACCTCCACAGGAAGTGCGTTCCACAATTGCACAGCGTGTACAGAAAAAGAAGAGCCATAGAAATTGGTTGAATGAGAGGGAATAGATAATTGGAGATTATGGTCTGAACGTAAATTAAGGTTATGGGAAGAAGAGAGGAATTGAAAACGTTCTTTTAGATAGAAGGGGGTGGCAGGATGGAACAAGATAGAGTAGAGGAGTGACAAAATATGCAAATTGCGGCGGAGGCGAATAGGAAGCCACTTAAGTTTAGTACGATAAACAGACACGTGATCATACTTACGCAATCCAAAAACAAATCTAATGAATATGTTTTGGAGACGCTCTAGTTTATTAAGTTGTTCTTCCGTTAAATCAGGATAACAGGTATCAGCGTAATCCAAAATTGGAAGGAGTAGAGATTGAGCTAACGCAGTTTTGGTAGCAGTAGGTAGAAAATTACGCAGTCTCCTGAGGGAGCCCGCTGACGCAAATATCCTTCGGCTTACCAATTCTAATTGGGGTACCCAAGATAAATTGCTATCAATCATAATGCCTAAGTTCCTTACCACAGGGCTAAAAGGGATTGATGTTCCGTCAAATAACACAGGCGGCAGTGATTTGTAATCAATCCTAGAAATCATTCGAGAACTACCGACTATTATTATTTGTGATTTATTTGGATACATACTCACGGTTATAAATCCCTAGAAGGGATAGCCAGAGCTAAGGAATTAGAAATTCCTCAGCCACTTTTGGAAAGTTGTGTGGGGAACAGATGGTTTAATAAAGGTTGTTGGTGATGGGTCTCCAACCGCATCGCCCAAAAATGCCTTAAAAGCCCCAATACCGTTAGTCGCCTCTTACATACACCCACCGGAATAAATGGGGTAGTGCTTTTCTAAGCCGACACTACACAGCAGTTATTTGTGAATACTGTTTTTATTTACTAGACTGATAAAAACAATGAACGAAGCTATATAAATGTTACTTACTTGCTTACCATTAATATTCCTTGAGAACCGATGACTACAAAAGTATCTGTAATCTACGTACATTTTGTACCTAAATGTGTATTGTGAGTCATATTTCACCTGAGTGAAGTCCGGTTTTCGTCTAGTATATAAATATTTTGGTTCAAATATTTTAGTTTCCTATTTAGGATAAGAACCATACTGCATTTCACCATTGGATATAAATAAATAATGAATAATATTTCTACAAATTAACACAACACATTATTTTTCACCAAAATCTAAAGTTTTCAATTGTTAAAAGTTTATAAAATAATATATGGGGTATTAATTAGCTTTTTGGCAGTCAATATAATTATGTTAATGACATTTGAACTTGGAAAAGCTTTATAGAATAAATATATTGTACACAGTTTGGATAAAAAGTAATAATTTCTTTTTAATTATTGTATGTGGGGAAAGCAAAAATGCTTTCAAATTAAAAAATATTTTAATTATTCTCATTGCCCCTAGCAGCAAGATCAAGAAGCTCTTAACCATTTTCCCTTTCTTTTGCTCTATCAGATTTATTCTTAAATATAAATAATTGATCATTACAATAACATAGATGTTCTCTTCCAGCAAGCCCTCTGTCTTCAGATGATGAATATGAAAAAGCAATAAACGACAAAGAAGAAGATGACCTGGACACAGACATAGATGAGGTCGCTCTTAAAGACGCCGAAATTGAGTTGTCAGATGACCAGAAAGCTGAACGTAAGATAATTGCGGAAGAGCTGAAGAATGCAGGAAACGAAGCCTATAAACTTGAGGACTTTGAAAGGAGTTTAGAGAAATACACTGAAGGTATACATAACATATAAACATAAACATAAACGTTCACGCCGAATATCCCCGAAGGGGTTGGCAGAGGTACTGATACTTCTGAACATCACGTGACTTTGTCACCTGGTGTTCAGAGTACCCACGTTTTGCATGGACAGTGTAGCAACCGTGATAGCCCAGTGGGTAGAACACTCGGTTATCGTGCAAACAACTAGTGTCCAAATCCTGGGTCGGGCCTACACCAATTTGTCTTTTCTAAAGGCATATGTGTGGTTAATTTATCATGGTTGTTAACGGTGAGGGAAAACATCGTGAGGAAACCCACATGGCTGAGTTGTACTTAGTCATGTGACAGTGTATTCGTACAAAACGGCGATAGGCCTGCCCCCTATCACGTGAAGGTATACATCTAAATTATTGTATATGATTTGTAATCTAATGGGATAGCGCAGTGCTTCTACTGCAGTCATATGGGTTTCTATTCTTAGCCAATGTGAGAGCATATAAGACAAAGAGAAGGTAACGATATTTGATAGGCCACATATGACTTCTTTTTTATACAGTTTATCAAGATTGTTAATGGTGCGGTAAAACATCGTGAGGAAACTCACATGGCAAAATTTTACTTTGTCATGTGACAGTGTATTCATATAAAACGGCGATAGGCCTGCCCCGTATCACGTGATTACACTGTCCAAGCAAAATGTGGGTACTCCTAACACCAGGTGACAATGTCACGTGATGTTCAGAAGTACTAGTGCCTCTGCCAAACCTTTCGAGGATATAAGGTGTGAACGTTTTCATCTATATTCATCATTCATTTCATACATGCTCATTTATTCTTATTGAAAAGGGATCTATAGAGCTAGTGTGGATGGTAATATTAGTAGAGGACGACCACGGAGAACACACTTCGACCAAATTGAGAGTGTGCTCAAAAAGGCTGGCGTCCGAAGTATGAAGAATAAAAGAGCATGTATGAAAAGATTGATGGATATAAACGGAGCTTAGAGAGGTTTGTCAGGATCGTACGAAGTGGCGATCAATAGTCTCTGCCTACCCCAATGGGAACTAATGGCGTGAGTATATGTATGTTATTCTTATTACTTCGAACACCTGCCTTTTCGAGCACACTCTCCGCCGCATTGGCTCTACATATTATTATCTCTTTCACCAATTTACAACCATCCATCCTCTCTATGTACCCAAACCATCTCAACATTCTTTTACTATCTTTTCTACAATATCATCTTTCACACAACACCTTTCACGAATCACATTATCGATATTTTATGCAGGCATTTCCTTATTTTAGGTTTAAGAATTTGTCCACTACAGTTCGCGACATACAGAGCTATACTATACTGTAACAGAAGCGCAGCTAAGATGAAGCTAGACAAACATAAGCGAGCCGTAAACGATTGTAGCAAAGCAATCGAACTAGACGATGGATATGTTAAAGCTTATCACAGGTATGTCAGCTTTATAAGCTTTATTTTAATATATTTTCCCCACTCAACTTCCATAAGTAAACTTCTGAGATTCATTAATATGGTGAATATGGATGAGGTTTTCTTAGCCTTAGTACCCGTAACCACCGGTCATTGTACTTTCTAGGAGCCAACTCGATCTGTGAAATTACTTTATTTTATGTCCCCCCCCCCCCCCCCTCTGTGCCCCTCCCCCCTCTGTGCCCCCCTCCCCCGTCCCTATCCCATCCGCCACTGAACATACTCCATGGAACTTATTGCATACCTAAACTTAGTATTAGAAATATCTTTATTTATTTATTTAATGCTATTCACAAATTGTCAGAGTTCTTATATGTTGTCTGTGTCTGTGTATCATACATGTATATGACGATCGATTTAATAAAACAAACTCCGAAGGGAAGGAAGAGGTACTAATACTTATGAACCTCACGTGACATTATTGTTACCTGTAGGGCAAGCACGAGCACTATTTTATCGACACGATAACGGTTAGAATGAGATGGCAGTATACGATACTAAGTAAGTGCGTAAGAGATGGCTGCTTTATCCCACGCGATAACTAGTTTAAACACGGCTCGTGCTTGCCCTTCTGGTCTGCAGGGTACCGACGTTTTTCTTGGACAGTGTACTCACGTGATAGGTGGCGGGCCTATCGCCGTTTTGTACGAATACACTGTCACGTGGGTTTCCTTACGATGATTTCTCTCACCGCCGACAACCATGATAAATTAACCACACATGACTTAGAGAAGACGAACTGAAGTACGCTCGCCCGGGATTTGAACGCTCATCGTCTACACGATAAGCGGTGTTGTACTCACTAAACTATCAAGGTTGTAAATAACATACACATATATACTCACGGCTATGAATCCCAAATATGGGTAACCAGAACCTCAGAATTAACAATTCCTCAGCCACTTTTGGAAGTAAATTGCTAATAAACATACAAACATACATATACTTACGACCATAATATCCTAGAAGGAGAAGCAGAGCGTCTTTAAAAGCCCCAAAGCCGTTGGTCTCTTACGAACACCCACGGGTAGATGGGGTAATGCTATTCCGAATTTGGCTTTGCTGGGCATAAAACCTTAATGGGGATTATTTTACTAATTAATCAAAGACGTGTAGTGTCGGCTTAGAATAACACTACTCCATTTCTACCCATAGGTGATCGTAAGAGGCGACTAAAGTTATAGGGTCTTTTAACGTGATTTTTGGGCGATGTGGTTGGAGACCTGTCACCAAAAACGTTTATTATTATCATCTTCTCCCCAATCAACTTCCAAAAGTGGCTGAGGAATTTATCATTCCAAAGCTCTGGCTACCCCGTTAAGGGATTTATAGCCTTGAGTATATGTATGTATGTATGTTAATGTATGTGTTGTATTTATTGAATATTATTTATTTTATGGAATACTATCTGTATCTGTAAGTGTATTAGAACTTAATAAATATTTAGTAATACTTAAAATAGATAGATAATAGTTTGATGAATAATTTTAGTTTTTAAGCAAATCAGTTTAATTTATTGGACATCTACCGAACATGTTTTTAATCCAGCAAATCTTTCCATTAATGGGTTGTCTGGAAGAGATCGCTCTTAGTGATAAGACCGCCAGTTGTACTTTGGCTTTTATACCGATTTTTTTTGTAATTGTTGTTTTTATTTTGTAATGTGCAATAAAGAGTTTTATTATTATTATTATTATTATTAATCAAAGAAAGAAAGATTGATTAGTAAAATAATCCCCACATAAGGTTTAATGCGCAACAAAGTATAATTATGTGATAGTTAGGCGTTCTCAACACTTGCATTCTATCTGCAAAAATAGACGAGTGGCTTTACGAATTTGTAAAAATTTGGAGGAAGACGCTGATACCAGTAAGGTGCTAAGAAACAACTCATATACTCACGGATATAAATTCCTAGAAGGGGTAGCCAGAGCTAAGGAATTAAAAATTCCTCAGCCTCTTTTGGAAAGTTGAGTGAAGAATCTGGTGAAATAAAGTATGTTGGTGATGGGTCTCCAACCGCATCGCCCAAAAAACCCTTAAAAGCCCCAATACCGTTAGTCGCCTCTTACGTACACCCATCGGAAGAAATGCTAAGAAACACGGAAAGACAAATTTCGCAACAGTGGTTACTTGGAACCATAGCTCAGTTGGCAGAGCGACAGGGGCGTAGACCGGGATGTTGCGGGTTCAAGTGCTGCTGGTTTCAAAATGTTTCTTTTCTTGATTGATTAGTAGCGTTATTCTTATCCTACATACATACATATAATCACGGCTATAAATCCCTAGAAGGGGTAGCCAGAGCTAAGGAATTAGAAATTTCTCAGCCACTTTTGGAAGTTGTGTGGGTAAAAGATGGTGAAATAAAGGTGGTTGTTAAAAAAAATCCTCAAAAGCCCCAAAACCGTTAGTCGCCTCTTACGTACACCCACCGGAAGAAATGGGGTAGTGCTATTCTAAGCCGACACTACACAGCAAATAAACTAAAATGCTGATAAACATACACACATGTATATATACTCACGTCTATAAATCCCAAAAAGGGGTAGCCAGAGATTCAGAGCTAGAAACTCCTCAGCCACATTTAGAAGTTGATAAATTAAATCAAATAACCTTCTCTTGTACTTTTCCAGACGCGCCCAATGCTATGTGAAACTAGACAAGTTAGACGAGGCCTTAGCAGATTTCAAGAAGATTCTAGAACTAGATCCGACCCACAAGGAAGCTGCAAGAGAAATAGTCAGACTTCCGCCGCTGATCGAGGAACGAAATGAGAAACTCAAAAATGAGATGTTAGTCAAACTTAAACAGTTAGGAAATATGGTTTTGAAACCTTTTGGACTGTCAACGGATAATTTTAAATTGGAACAAGACCCAGAAACTAAAGGTTATAAAGTTAATTTTAAGCAGTGATGTATTGTTTTTTTATTTCAAGTTTGATGAAGGGCCTCCCCGCATTTTGTGGCTATTGCGCTCACTCTTACGGTAAATTAATTGAGAGTGACAGGGACGGAAAAAATAAAAATCCCTTTTTTTGTTTTATTGAATAATGTTTGAATGAAAAGTAAAACAGTAATATTATAGATCTTAAACCGATGCGTAGATACATACATAATGAGTTTATATGTATGTTATACCAGTGAAGCCATTTCGGTTTTTATAAAAACATGGCATGTTGGAATACAATTTTATTAATACATATTTGTTAAAATGTTAAACAGCAAATTTAAATACACTTTTTAAACTTTCGCGGTTTGTAGACATTATATATAATAATAATCGGGATTAACTAACCACTAGTAGGTGTGCCGAAACGTCGGGCAAACATATCACGAAAGTGATTTAAAATATTCGTTAGCAAATTTTAAGTCCATGAACTAATCACTACGACCTAAAACTAATATAATCAACATACATACATACATATACTCACGCCGTTAATTCCCATTGGGGTAGGCAGAGACTATCGATCGCCACTTCGTACGATCTTGGCAAACCTCTCTTGCTTCGTCTACATCCATCAATCTTTTCATACATGCTCTTTTATTCTTCATACTTCGGACGCCTGCCTTTTTGAGCACACTTTCAATTTGGTCCAAGTGTGTCTTTCGTGGCCGTCCTCTACTAACATTACCTTCCACATTAGCTCTATAGATACCTTTTACCAATTTCCTATCATCCATCCTCTCGATGTGCCCAAGCCATCTCAACATTCCTTTTTCTATCTTACTTACAATATCATCTTTTACACCACACCTTTCACGAATCACATCGTTCCTCACACGATCACATAACCTAACATTACAAACTTTTCTGAGGGACCTCATTTCTACTGCATTCACTCTGCTTTCATGCTTCTTCTGCCACACCCAACATTCACTGCCACACATAAGCGTAGGAACAAGAACGGCATCATGCACAACCATTCGGGCCCTTTCGGACACCGTTTGACTAGACATTAGGCTATCCAATGCTCCATTAATCGCATTACCCTTTTTCACTCTTCTCTCAATATCTTCGTCACATTTTCCATCCCTTGTAAACAAACGTAATAATCAAAACGACCTTTATAGAGTTTGAAACCATCAAAATTAACCTATGTTTCCGGGGAGGTCCCTAAAGGAAGCATTGTAAGCATAAGCAATACGATATAGATTTCTTAAGCCATGTTGTCTTAATCTGCACGTATGATGTCATATTAAAAATATATTTTTAGAAAATAGTTTTACGCAATATTTTAACTTAGAAAGAAAGAAATATTTTATTTAGCATGTAAATAAAAAGTCATATATCAGGTAACTCTGAAATGGTGTGTGTAATGCCGGCTTAGAATGTCACTACCCCTTTCTACCCGGTATCGTAAGTGGCGACTAACGGTATTGGGGCTTTTAAGGCATTTTTGGGTGATGCGGTTGGAGACCCATCACCAACAACCTTAATTAAACCATCTTTTCCCCACACAACTTTCCAAAAGTGGCTGAGGAATTTCTAATTCCTTAGCTCTGGCTACCCCTTTTAAGGATTTATGGCCGTGAGTAAATGTATATGTAAAAAGGAATTTTAGACTTAGGCCGGAGGAGGTCGATATATGAGGTCAGTACAAGACCATTCGTTGTGAAAATATATACTTATGTATTTTTGATGTAATTGTCACGTGACTAAAAACGACCATGATTGGCTATTTCTATAATGACGTAGATCGCGCATAAACAGACTGTGTATCGCTTCGCTCATTGGTGTTTAATGCGGAATTGACGTCACTTGTGCTACAGCCGCCATATTACTTAAAGTCGCGTTTTCGCGGCACATTTCAATATTGCATTTTCTTTTTCGATTTTCTAATAAAATAGATAAAATGAAGACAGAAATATTTTTTAAGGGCCCCTTATAAACAAATTAACACCGTAAAATAGTTTTCAAAACTTAGTCAAATAGCCTATTGCCAAAATAAGTTGTTTCTACGCTCTGATTGGTTGATTCAATGTTCTGACTTTTGATGGACAGACATTTGCTTCGCGTCACTGCAAATAAACTGAACCCCTTAAGGATGATGACTGCGGATTTCTTCTCTATTTAATTAAGTCTTCAATGTCAGAGGACAACGTTAGTTTGGTTGCATCTTATTGTAAGTTGTATATTTGCCGATTATACCATTAGCTATATTAGCATCAGCCTGTAGTGTCGGTATAATAACACTACTCCATCTCTTCCCATAGGTGTTGTACAAGGCGAATGTGGGTAAAGGGTTCTTAAAGAGATTGTTGAGCGATGTGGTTGGAAACATCAAGAGGCTGTGTAATCCCGAAGTTCTGCCTACCCCATTTAGGGATACATTAATAACACACAGATGTAAGTGTGTCAACACATGATAGCATTATAGCTATCATACATACATACATATACTCACAGCTATAAATCCCTAGATGGGGTAGCCAGAGCTAAGGAAAGTTAAGTGGGGAAAAGATGGTAAAATAAAGGTTGTTGGTGATGGGTCTCCAGCCTCATCACCCAGAAATCCCCTAAAGACCCAATACCGTTAGTCGCCTCTTACGTACACCCACTGGAAGAAATGGGGTAGTGCTATTCTAAGCCGACACTACACAGCCTAGCTATCATGTTTTGACACAATCAAAAAAATACACTATAAATATTGGTCTTTTTGGGTGAAAGTGTTATTCCACTTCGATTGAACCCAGGAAAGGTTTATGTTACAAAATGTAAATAAAATTATTAAGGTTGATTTTTGGCTTTTTATTTACGCCCGATTTCTGAATTGAGCATTCCAGCTGAGAACTATTAAGTATCGTTCTGTCTCATTCAGTTGTTAAGATTTCAATGCGACAGAACGATACTGAAGTTTTTCTCAGCTGGAATACTCAATTCAGAAATCGGGCGTTAGTCTTGTTGACCCGTTTCCTAAAATATTCTTACTTCGGGATCACTTGAAAGAATTCTCCTTATTACCTGGCAAATTCAAGATGAAGCATACAGGAGTTTTGACTGAGTTGATGCCTATGTAGTCAGGTTCGATATTCGGACAAAATGAAATATTCTGCAGGCGGATACAGAGATAAAAATCATTTATTGTATGACGTTATGTATATATGTATTACCTTTGCGACATGATAGTCTAGTGGGTAGAACACCCGCCCGAAAACAGAAGGGCGTGAGTTCCAATCCTGGGCCGGGCCTACACCAATTTGTCTTTTCTAAAAAGTCATATGTGTGGTTAATTTATCATGGTTGTTAACGGTGAGGGCAAACATCGTGAGGAAACCCACATGGCTGAGTTGTACTTAGTCATGTGGCAGTGTATTCGTACAAAACGGCGATAGGCCTGCCCCCTATCACGTGAGTACACTGTCTAAGCAAAACGTGGGTACCATCTCTGGAAACTAGATGGCGCTGCCATGTGAGTTCAGAACATAGAGTAAAGTAATAGAAGTATTGGTACCTCTGCCAACCCCTTCGGGGATAAACGGCGTGAACGTTTATGTTATGTTATGTATTACCTTTTTAAGTAGTAATTCTACTTCGGATTTGGAAGATGTAATTTTTGAGAAGAACCCGTTATAAACTAAAAGAATATAGAACCTTGGCTGTGAGGAGTGTCGTGAGTGTGTGTTATTATTTATTTATTTTATTTTACTATAATATCTTTGGGGGGCTTACAGCTAAAAATGAATTATTAAATAGGCAGAAATAGGCAAATAACAAGCTCCCGCATAAGCATAAAAATAAAGAACATCGAAAACAACAGAGAAACAGAAGGCTTAACTAAAAAAGGAACTTAACTAATTAATAAAACAACAGCAAGAAAAATGCACCGTAACAAATGAGTTATTTTATTTTATTATCTTTGGGGGCTTACAGCAAAATTTACAATATAAAATAAAAATATAGGCAGAAATAGGCCAATAACAAGCTCCCACATATGCAACATGATGTGATGATAAACTGATTTTCGGCAACAGCAACCGCTAATTTAAAATACTAAAATTTAAACAAGTCATTTGCGAATGATCGCTTAATGTGAGCTATACTGTTATGGAATAGATCCAAAGTGAATTTATCATTATAAGAATTAAATTCATTGCTAGATCTGATAAGATAGGCATTACGTCTGTAATTTGTTTTGGCTGGAGGGACATGAAGCAAATCATCATAACAAAGCAGTCGCAGAGATATTATACTTCAAACATCACGTGATTTTTTCACACCTGCAGTACTAGCACCTTTGTCCTTCGTGGTATCTATATGGCTCTTTCACACTTCAAAAGTATATCATACGAGTAACATAAACGTTCACGCCGTTTATCCCCGAAGGGGTTGGCAGAGGTACCAATACTCCTGAACTCACATGGCAAGCGCCATCTAGTTTCCAGAGAAGGTACCCACGTGCAACGACATGATAGTCCAGTGGGTAGAACACCCGCCCGAAAAACAGAAGGGCGTGAGTTCCAATCCTGGGACGGGCCTACACCAATTTGTCTATTCTAAAGTCATATGTGGGGTTAATTTATCATAGTTGCTAACGGTGAGGGAAATCATCGTGAGGAAACCCACATGGCTGAGTTGTACTTAGTCATGTGACAGTGTATTCGTACAAAACGGCGATAGGCCTGCCCCCTATCACGTGAGTACACTGTCTAAGCAAAACGTGGGTACCTTCAAAAGTATCTTATATCTTTTTATCATTCTAACCGACGAGCTCACAATATAATCACAAGTTTTTTTCTTATGAATAAAATAATCATTTATTTCAAAGTGAAGAGATAAAACATGTGTTTTTGAACGTACAAATGCAACTTAATAATAAGTTTACTTCGGATTCGGGAAGTTTTATTGAATAAAGAACCCGTAAGAGACTTATCAACATTATTTTTTTTCCATGTCCATTACAATTTTGGTGTTAGCCTGGGAACATCCTGCACAGAACCCTGATGATACCAAGTCGCGCGTTTTATCATTAATGAAATCATTAACATTGTAATAGACTTTCGAACTAAGATCTTCGATCAGTTTTTTTCTAATAGATCTGTGGCTTGATCTTAACCTTTTGTCTGAAACGAAACTGGTTATGAGTAGTGTACGGAAGCATAGTCGGATACAATAATTAGCATCGTGCTACGGCCCCGGTTATGGTAGAGTACCTAAGCAGCCATGTTTAGCTTGAACACTTACCTATTATTAATATTGACTCTGTTGACTGACTGCCGTGTAGTGCCGGCTTAGAATGTCACTACCCCTTTTTACGCACGGGTGTCGTTAGAGGTGTGCTATTTTAAGTGGTTTTTGGGCGATTCGGTTGGAGACGCATCACTAAAGTTACTTTATTTCTATCATCTTGTCCCCTAACAACTTCCAAATGTGTCTGAGGAGTTTCTAGCTCTGAATCTCTGGCTACCCCTTTTTGGAATTTATTGCCGTGAGTATGTGTATGTATGTATGACTCTGTTGCTTCAACAGTGCATTGTAGTGTTGCCCAAATTCAGTCTTGGTCTTGCAAACAAGACCGCGTATTTTTAGCAAGACCAAGACCAAGACTGACCGTGCAAGACTTGAGCAAGAACAAGACATAGCCTGCAAGACTCTTGCGTCTTGCAGCTAGGACTTAGCGCTATTTCACTGAGTAGTTAGGTGTAACAGATCGGTGTATAGGTAGGTACACTTAGGAATTCTATGAGACGCAAAAAACTGTATCAAAGAATATGAAAAACTGGACCTATGCGCATTACTACTAATACCATAAACATAGCGAATAAAAATATTATTAAAATCAAACTGAGTGCATGCATAGTTATGTTTTAACCATCGGCACTTTGATAATGCGGCGTCAAAGGTTTTGTACTTACTTCTCAAAGAAATTGGCCGCTTTTCGGAAGTACACGGTTATGATACACGCGCCGGCGGCTTCTTTTGAAATCTAAAACAATCGTTGCCGCCACGCCGAAATCATAACATTTGATACTATTTGATTGCCGCCATAGGGCGTAGCGTAGGTATACTCATGCAAAATAATTTCGAATTTTTTTACACGCTTTATATTATTGTTTGATTTGCGGCGGCATCCTTATCATAGAGCCGGCACGTGGCGAGGCGGCGCGGTAGAAAGCAAGGAAACGTACTATAAATAAAGGAATTATTTTAATTCCAGTTACTTCCATGGAAAACGACATATAGGTCAGTTGATTTTTCGAATTTCTTATCAAATCTTCAGTTATTTATTAATCTGCTTGATTTTTACTATGGCTATATTCATTCAAGTTCACAATGTTCCAATTCTAATACGTTTTTCTAGGATTTAAAGTAAACTTTAATAAATAGTAATAGACTAATAGGTAATTGCAAGACTTGCAAGACTCTTGCTGCAAGACCAAGACCAAGACCAAGACTGGGAGTGCAAGACCAAGACCAAGACCAAGACCAGGTGTATTGGCGCAAGACCAAGACCAAGACTGGCTAAGTCTCGTCTTGTTCTTGCGTTTGGGCAACACTAGTGCATTGACACTTCTTCATGAAGCAACGACGAATTATAAAAAATAATTCAGCCATGTGACTATCCCTACGATTTTTTTAAATGTATTATTCAAACTTCAAACTGGATTACTGATATAATCTGCCTTGCTAAATTTGTGTTGTTATTGTTAGTAGCCAGAACTAAAACTTTAGCTTGCAGTTACCTCCTCTGACCCATGTGGACTAGTGGAAGTACAATACAAATACAGCTATAAATCTCAAGGGGCCAGAGAAAGAAATAGAAATTCCTGAGGCACTTTTCTACTTTGAATGGGAAATAGGTAGCGAAGTAAAAGTTGATGGTGATTGGACTCCAGCCGTAAAGGTTCTACTCTTATACTCATCTGGTCATGATTGTCCAAACTCTTTGGTGAGCGAACTCTTTTAAGTTAAGAAGAAACTTGACATGAAAGAAAATTTATATTTCTGCATTTGACACTCTTTCAAGTTCCCATATTTTTCTAATGTAGTTTTTAAATTAATTTAAATATAAATAATTTTATATATTATTATTGGTTTGGTACCGTTTTTTCGAACTGAAACATAACACGGAAATGAAACTTTAATATTGTTCATTATTCCACGTAAGGTAAGAAATCAATGTATACTATATCTAAATTTAGTAGACTTGAACATTAAAATTGATTAAAACCTATTCTAAGTTAGTAGTAGTTAGTAAAAGTACACCTTGGTCAGGAAGTACACTATCAATAACGTCACGAAAGTACGCCTTGCCAGCTGTTCAGATCAGACTATCCAAAAAAGAATTAATGGCGTGAGGGCGGGAGTATAATCACATGCTACTTGAATAAGTATTATTTATACATAGTCATGAGAGAGTATATTAATTAATTAAGACGTAGCAAGTCCGCAGAAGACGCTGTAAAGGACATAACTGATCACATATCTTCTCTACTTGACAATGGTAAAGCCTGTGCAGGTGTATTTTTGGACCAGGCAAAGGCTTTTGAAACTGTATCATAACCCATAGATTTCCCATAGAATCATAGCTCACATATGCATTGTTTTATGTCACACAATCATACACACAAACACACACACACACACCAACCTACTTTAAATTAAGATTTTCACGGTCTACATAACTACATAATTATTAATTACCTCATCCAATGTAATGTAAGATTCGCCTATGTGTCTAATTGGTATTGATTAATTGTTATTATTATTAATTATTCCAAATGTTTATATTAATTCAATATGTTTTCTCTGTTAATTTGATTTTGTAATGCTAATTGTGATTGTAAATATAATATCTTATTTCTTATATATATATATATACATATATATATAATTTCATAATAAAATCTTATTATTATTATTATTATTTTGGGAACATTCTTTAGTTTCTCGCCTCTCCCATGGTCGAAACAGAAAATTAGAATTTTAAATGGGAGAGGCGGTACTCCCCGACAAGAGCAAATATTTATTAATAGTTATTATTATTATTATTATTTCGAAAGACTTTTTTGTTTCTTATTTTCTTATTATTATTATTATTATTATTATTTGTTTATTAAGTCATGTGTATTTTTGCAAATGCATTATGTTTAATTTGTATTGGTACCCACGATACAGGCTTGCCTAGTGTGGGGCCACAGGATAATATGTTCTACATCGATTTATAGTTGGTCAATTGTCTGTATGAATTAATATTGTAATTGTAGAATTTGATGTAAATTATGAATGCCTATAAATACTATTTGATTTGATAAAACCGGCGATGAATCTTCTACCTTTCATAAAGGTACTCCTCGGACTAAAATGAGTACTTTGAACTCATACAACCTAGCCTATGAGTAGTCTAAGAGGCGACTAACGGTATTGGGGCTTTTAATGGATTTTTGGGCGAAGCGGTTGGAGACCCCATCAGTCATCACCAACAACCTTTATTACACAATTTTTCCCCCACGCAACTTCCAAAAGTGGCTGAGAAACTTCTGATTCCCTAGCTCTGGCTATCCCTTTAAGGAATTTATAGCCGTGAGTATATGTATATGTATGTACTGTACAATTACAATGGTTCTTAGTTATCTGAATAAAGAATAGTAATTATCAAATGTTTTCAGAGTGACGAATGCCGTGTTGCCGTAAAAGACCTGCTTGCGGGTAAGTTATTTTAAATTTACTAGCTGTCTTCTGCAGTTACCCTGGGTAAATACCCGAAGAGGTAGCAGAGGTACTAATATTTCTAAACATTATGTACTGATTTCTAGGGTATTACCCGTTTTACGACCGATTTCAGAATTAAGTATTCAAGCTGAGAACAACTTAAGTATCGTTCTGTCGCATTGAAATCTTAACAACTGAATTAGACAAAACGATACTTAAGTCGTTCTGAGCTTAAATACTCAATTTAGAAATCGGACGTTAGTCACGTTTTACATGGACAGTGTAATTCACACACTACTACAGATAGGGGGCAGGCCTATCGCCGTTTTTGTACCAATAAACTCAAATGACTACGTACAACTCGGCCATGTGGGCTTCCTGACCGCTAGCAACATGTTTAATTAACCACAGATATGAATTAGAAAAGACACATTGGTTTAGGCCCGACTCAGTATTTGAACTTGCTCCTTTAGCATGAGAAGCAGAAGAAGACACGTCGGCAACTTTTAGTAAAGAGCTTATTCCATTTGTATGAATGAAGACGTCTGAAAGCCACAGAATCTGAATTCAGACTAGTGGAATAACGTTCAAACTGAAATTTGTGTAGTGGTATAATAAGTAACGCTGCGGCAGTAACTTCGAAGGACGTCTGAATTCAGCAACGACAAAGTGTAATGAAATAAGCTCTAGCGATCTTAGTTTTCGTACATAAGTTAGACAAAATTCGGGCAATGTCAGCGGCCCGGCGGGCTCAGTGTGTTTGCGCTTTAAAGATACATTTAGTTTTGAACTACGTAGTATAGTGAGATAATTTACATCATGTTTGCTAGTTATATAGTGCATGTAACACGACGTGATAGCTCAATGGGTAGAACACCGGTTAACGTGCAAGCGACTAGTGTTCAAATCCCGGGTCGGGCCTACGACAATTTGTCTTTTCTAAAGACACAAGTGTGGTTAATTTATCATGGTCGTTAAAAACATCGTGAGGAAACCCACATGGCTGAGTTGTACTTAGTCATGTGACAGTGTATTCATACAAAACGGCGATAGGGCTGCCCCCTATCACGTGAGTACACTGTCCATGCAAAACGTGGGTACTCTGCACCAGGTGACAAAGTCACGTGATGTTCAGAAGTATTAGTACCTCTGCCATCCCCTTCGGGGATGTTCGGCGTGAACGTTTATGTTATGTTTGCCAGTTGGCTGGCGCTTAGGCAGACTCGCGGGACGTAATACTGTTTTATGAACGCAGCCAGAGCATTAGAGATTTGCTTGCTAGTACAATAGCACTACCTTATTTATACCTTATAGCTTTAAGTAGTTAGATCGATTCGTGCAATATAAATTATGGAACAAAATTTCGTTTAATTTAAAATCAATTAACAAAGATCGACTTTATTCGGTCTACGATACGGACGTGGTAACTGTAAACATAAAACGTTATTGAACATTTCTAATTGTATCAAGTTATAATGTAGACTACCTTAACGTCAATTTTAGTAATGTAATAGATGTAAAACATTTTTTTGTACATAAAAAAAATTACAATAAGTTTATAATGATATTACAATAAGTACAAAATTCCAATAAAGCGGGACTGTATATTTTTGCAATAACTTTTCTCCTGATGATATTAATTAAAAATTTTAAAATTTAATTTTAATTTGCGGTGTGCGGTCGTGCATTATCTTGCATTAACTAAAATAAGGGGCGATTTGCACTTGTAGAGGAAGGAACGATGACGTCTGATATAAATTTGAGCGTTGAGGTTGCCTCTGATCCAAATCAATTCAGTTCTTCCGCCGATCCAAATACCCGCCCATACCATGATGGTTCCACCACTATAAGGATGGACTTCCTGGCAGGATTTTAATCGCTGTTGGCGGTTGGGCAGGGGTTCTCCAGTGTCGTATACGTCTTGTATCCGGTCTCATACCAAAACGATTAATCAGAAAAGCACACGAAACGCCATTGTTCTTCTGCCCAATTTCTGTGCTCAAGAGCCCATTGATATCGAATCCTACGATTCTGCATTGCTATAGGTGGTACCCGTAGCGGTCTTCGGGAATGAAGTTTTACTACATACAAGCGGTTTCTGACTGTTTGGTCGCTAATTAAGTTCCCTGAAGAGCGATGAAGCCTCACGGCTAACATCATTGCGGTTATTTCTGGAGCTCTTCGAGCTGTGACTTGAATGTATCGGTTTTGTCTCCGTGTGGTGCAACGATACCGTCCTCCATGGCGCTCTATAATTAATAACATATATATTAATTGGGGGCTATGCACAAACCAACTCTTTTTTCTATTCTACCCTAATCAGTAACTAAGGCTTAACATATTCAAACTAGAAAAGAACCTAAAATTAAAACTAATACGGTGTTCAAGAAAGAGCAAAGTAGAGGCCACCACATGCGTCTGGCCAGAATCTTAGTACCTAGTTGGTTAGGTTAGAAATGAACACTGAACCACACTATTTAGATATTGGTTTGAACTAATTAATATTTGTAACACTAGCTAGATCATTAACGAAATAAATATTAACAGTGACTTATGGACACGAACAAAAAATATGCTGAAATAAGGTATAAAAGTTTCGGGCTTCTATTAAATTAGAGATCTATATTTTTAAAGTGTTCTTTTCTGAGGTTTTTTGAGGAAAGCAAGTAAATTTTAAAAGGTATTTATTTTGGCTAGATGGGGCCGTGAGACGAAGTGGGGGGGACCCTATGTGTGCGTTCACGGACCAAAAAAACGGTACGTTACCGCTTTTAAGTCTAAACTTTTGGCGTCTGTACCGAGGTTAATGAAAAATCACTGTTAAAAAGAGCCAATTTGAACCCTGATATACTGAACCCTAATAAAGGATATTAAAAAGTAATAATATAACTTAAACACACTCGGCGAATATTACTAGCTAGCTATTATAAAACTAGCTAAACCGGAAAACTTTTTTTTTGCCAAATAAAATGTTAGGGTCGGACAACCCTTATCACTTAGGAGTATAAAAAATAGTTATAAACCTATTCTCAGACCTACAAAATGTGTATGCAAAATTTCATTCTAATCGGTTCAGCCGTTTCGGAGGAGTTTGGTGACAAACACGTGAATTTTATATATTATTATACCTCATGATCGAAAATATATTATATATAAATGCTGAGACGACTCCTAGATAGATAGATAAATGTCATGTACTCCTAGAGTGGCTACGCGGAAACGAGTTTCCTAACAAATTAATTAAAATAAGTTTTTTTTATATTATTACTGTTTTATTGTATATTTTTCATAGTTTGTGAATAATTTTATATATATATTTTTTTAATATATGTAGTATGTTTTGAAAAAGAATCTAGCTATTAAGTAAGTTTATTGTTGTTGTGTCCCAACGGGTTCTTGTCTGTTCTACACTATGCTTAGTTAAGATCTTACCTGTATATCAAATAAATGAATTGAATTTAACAGACACCATCCTAGCTCGGTTATCTATTGACTTCAAAACAAATTAATATTTACACGCCGCAAGGTAGAACAGGATGAAAAATTGTACAAAAAACGTACCACCGCATTTGATTAAACTTTGTTTCTTGTAAATAAACGTTTTTTTTTTTAGCCCAGCTTAGGCGAAGTATAGTGGTTTAATCTTATTTTTTTAATATTTCAGACGTCGCCGAAGACCTGTCAAAAGATGTAAACGCAAAGCAAAGTAAGTTTGATTTTAAATAACTCCGTTTTAAAAAATAGCTTATTTAAATTAGAGATGCACCGAAATTCGTTACACATTCGGTATTACCGAAGTTCAGCTGATTTACCAAAATTCGAATTCGGCCGAATTTTGGTAAGATTTGGCAGATTTAACCGACATTCGGCCGAAATAGGGATATAAATTATAAAAAGCTAAGTAGAATAAAATTCAATTTAAAATAAAATGTAGCCCAAAAGGAAATACAAAGGTACATAAATAATTGTGTCAATTGTAAATTTTGTTGTTTTTTATTGGTTCCTAGAAAAAACACAGCAAATACAAAGAATCACATTAATTTAATAATCAATCATAAAGCAAAATATTGTTGTTATATAATAACATAACATGTACTCACGCCCTCAGTTCTTTTTTACCTTGGTACCTTTATGACCCCCTTTACGAAATTCAGCAAATACGAATGAGTTTCATATTAGTTTGAAGATAACTAAGTTATAATTGTGTACGAACTTCGGCCGAAATTCGGCTTCGGCATCTATTTACACCGAACATTCGGCCGAATTCGACATTCGGCAGAACCCATATTTGGTGCAACACAAATTTAAACGTTCTTTCGTATTTTATTGATACACGTTTCCTAACATAAACTAAGCTATTTTTTTCTCTTAAGCCCATCACATCACTAGTGTTAATCATACATATAAACATGTACGTACGGCTATAAATCCGTAATAAGGGTAGCCAGAGCTAAAGAATCAGAAAAATCTTCAGCCACTTTTGGAAGTTAAGTGGGGAAAATATTGCAATATATATGCTTATGGTGATAGATCTTCAACCGCATATTGTTTATCCTTACTTTAATGAAATTGAATTCAAATTGGTACTCAAACATATATGGGGAGCATTACCGAAATTGCGTAAGTGGTCGTGTAAGATATGATTTTGACATTAGACATTAGATATAATTTAATTATTTCTTCCTTTTTGTCTCATACAAATAGTTTCAATATTCTATATGCACCTAACACGAAAATTATTAACCACTTATTCTTTCACCCCCGCCAAACCCACATTAATATTCTTCAACTCTCACCTAACTTCCATTAAAACCGATTAACCCCCGTCATCCCAAATACAACTGGCGCTATCTATTGCCGCGCCGTAGTGTTTCTCTCTTAACAACCACGATAAATCAACCACATATATGACTTTAAAAAAGACGAGTTGGTGTGGGATCGACCCGGATTTGAACCCACGCTTATCTGAACGATAGGCGATGTTCTACCCGCTAAGGGGTTATCGCATTTGTCCTATTAATATTACAAATGTGAAAGTTTAGATCTTTGGATGTTTATGTGTTTGAGGCAAAATTATTAAATAGGATAATTTATTATTTATTAATTTTAATTATAGAATTATTATTTTTATCGCGTAAAAATAAAATATTTATTCATAAATAAAAGATGTTATTAAAGGAAAGAAAAATTTCGACACTGGCGGGGTTCGAACCCGCGACCTTCGGGTATCCCCCCCCGTAGTTAAAATTCGGAGGTAGGAAACGCAAACACTACTTGAACGTGTAAAAAAGAAACAAAGAATAGAGAAATTTCGCGCTGGATGCCAACTGACACTGTAGCTCAGTTGGCAGAGCGACGGGGGCGTATACCCGAAGGTCGCGGGTTCGAACCCCGCCAGTGTCGAAATTTTTCTTTCCTTTAATAACATCTTTTATTTATGAGTAATAATCCCCACATGAGGAATTCATGTCAAAAAACATTAAATTATAAAATATTTATGCCTGATTGCATTAAGAGTACCGGAAAAAACGCCTAAAGCTTAATCATAAGCAAATTTACATTACGAAGTCTGTCGGCCCCCTGATTACGTATCTTTTGCGACTGTCGATTGTGTCGCTAGTTGCACGATTGTCGCTGTCAATGTCATAAATTTGTATGCGATTTGACACTTTTGACAGCGACAATATTGCAACTTGCGACACAATCGCGGTCGCTAAAGATACATAATCAGGGTGCGGGTCAGCTAGATCGATTAGACAACCTAAATATTCTTGTTGCACTTAACATGAATTCCCGTTAAACCCCACCAACCCAGATACAACTGGCGGTGTCGCTCGAAATGCGGCGCGTTCAAACGATGCCGCTACTGCGACCGCCGGTACAAGGTGCGCAAACCGCAGCGCAGGAAGTGCAAGGCGGACGAGCAGAGCATAGGCAATCCGCTGGATTAGCAAGGAGTTTAGTCTTGTAAGTGGAAAGTAGAATTAGCCATTAGCGTAGTTTTTAAAGATAGCTTCGATATGCTGGCTTACTTTGGTACTAATACTCGGCTGTTGTGGTAAGAGCTGTTGGGCGATGCGGATGATGCGTTCAAACGCTGCCGCTACTGCGACCGCCGGTACAAGGTGCGCAAACCGCAGCGCAGGAAGTGCAAGGCGGACGAGCAGAGCACTGGATTAGCTCAGAGTTTAGTCTTGTAAGTGGCATTGTTCGAATATTTTTTTACGTTTATTCTATGTTATCAGTAACACTATTGAGAATAGGCTATTTGACTGCAATAAAAATATACATTTCTTTTATTTCATTAGTCTTAATATTTTTTTTGGAGCCATATGTACTAATGCGAGATAAAAATATTGCATTATTTCACTAAAATCCGTCTTTTAAAATAAGTATTTTTGATGCAACTGTCACGTGACTAAACACGACCATGATTGGCTATTTCTATAATGACGTAGATTGCACATAAACAGACTGTGTATCACTTCGCTCATTGGTGTTTAATGCGGAAGTGACGTCATTTGTGCTACAGCCGCCATATTACTTAAAGTCGCGTTTTCGCGGCACGTTTGAATATCGCATTCTCTTTTTCGATTTTTTATAAAATAGCTAAAATAAAGACAGAAAAATATTTTTTTAGGGCTCCTTATAAACAAATTAACACCGTAAGATACTTTTCAAAACTTAGTGAAATAGCCTATTTCTCTAAAGTACAATATCACGGTTAAATTGCTGTGTAGTGTACTTACTGCGGCTTGTTGTAATACTAATCCATTTATTTCTGCGGGTGTTATAAGAGGAGACTTTTGGAGTTTATAAGTGGGTTTACGAGGGGCGCAAACCCTAGCGCAGGAAGTGCAAGGCGGACGAGCAGAGCACTGGCAATCCCTTGGTTTAGCGCAGAGTTTAGTCTTGTAAGTTTCATAGTTGAAATACTCTTTAAAGTAGAGTAAAATTACTGTGTAGTGTAAGCTTGTAGTAGTACTGACCCATTTCTTACTGCGGGTTCGTAAGAAAAGACTTAGGGTATTGGGACTTATAAGATGCTCAGCGCAGGAAGTGCAAGGCAGACGAGCAGAGCACTGGCAATCCCTTGGATTAGCGCGGAGTTTTGTCTTGTAAGTGGCATAGTTGGAATATTTCTTGAAGTAGAATTGAATTGCTGGATATTGTCGGCTTGAAATAGTACTTACCTATTTCTTACTACGGGTGAGTATTAGGGCTTATAATGTGCGTAAGCCGAAGCCCAGGAAGTACAATCGGAACGGAAAATCTCTTGGATCAATGGAGTGGCAGTTGTAGCCTTGTTAGTGGCACTATAGTTCGCTGGTGGCACTATTGATAATTTGCAGTTTGTAATTGTGAGGGGCAATACTGAGAATAACTTTAAATGACCATTTCACGGTAAAATTGCTATATATAAACGTTTAGCTGTGTTGTGTCGGCTTAGAATAGCACTACCCCATTTCTTCCGGTGGGTTTACGTAAGAGGCGACTAACGGTATTCGGGGCTTTTTGGGCGATGCGGTTGGAGACGTATCACCAACGACCTTTATTTTACCATCTTTTCCCCACACAAGTTTCCAAAAGTGGCTGAGGAATTTCTAACTCTTAGCTCTGGCTACCCCTTCTAGGGACTTATAGCTGTGAGTATATGTATGTATGTATGTTTAAACGTTATCTTTCAGTGGGTGTCGTATGAGGTAACGTAAAGTAAAAATATATTTATATAAAGATTAAGAGCTTTTTCAAGATGTTGGGGTTCCAGAAATTAGAACCGATTATTCGAAGATACGTATTGTTATTTAGGACCCAATATAATCGCTTGATTTATTTGTCACGAGAAATACTTCGCTCTCAATACGTAAATGACGACTTGGCTTATAAGATATTAAGTCATAAGTAAGACAATATATTTATTTTGTAGTTATCATAGGAACTTAATAGTCCGGTCAATTTAGACCAAAAAAACATGGGGCTACATTAATTCCCATCAAGCTGAAAATTGGTACAATTGTTCAAAATATAATTATAAATAAAGCCTTAAAACTCCCCATCATTCCCTTGCGTGGTTTTTTTTATTCAAGGTCAAAGGTAAAAAATGGGTTTTCTACGATTTTCTTCAAAACGATAAGTTTTATCGTAAAATAACCGTAGAAAGAATTTTAGAACAAAAAATTAGCTATAAAAAGGTACCTATATTTATTTTCCAAAAAGATACGGCTTCACTGTGGGTAGGATAGGTCGGTATCGGATCGAAAATATATAACTTCATGATCATGAGTTTTTGTCCTAAAGTGATGAAATTTGGTACATATATGCAGTAAGGTGTGCATATTCAAATAATGTATAATTTTTATTTTTTATTATTTTTTTTATTTTTTATATTGTCTCGCAAAATGAGTGCAAACTTTATAATATACCATAATATTAATTAATTTTTAACGGTGGTAAACCGCAAAAGATACCGATTTTCTGTTCCGTCCTTTATAACATTCTTGCTGATATTTTCGAAAACCGCAAACATCCGCAGCTGATTTTTTTTTCTTGTGTTATAGAATAGTTAGACTATCAATTAACATAAAATGTAGCGCGTGGGGAGACGTGGGTAATAATGAAAACCTTCGACGAAAAAAATAAATCAGTGAAAAATATGGTAGGTATGTCATTTTTTAAGTACCTACTGAAACATTTGTCGCTTTTTTAGAAATCAAAGACATGTATTGTAATAAACATGAAATACCCTTTCCAAAAATTTATGATACTGCATATCTGTACCAAATATTTCTTTCACAATATAGTTTTGAAATACGTGTACACAAAGATATAAGTTTGGTACTCCTGTGTTGTATATACTTTCTACACATGAAAAATAATGTAATTTTGTGCAATTTTGCGAAAAACCGTAATGAATATTATATTACAATTATTAGAGAACCTAATAAAATAACCATATTTGACAAATTATGATATTCGTAAAAAGTAGTTTCGATATGGTCTTGTTCTACCTTTTTCCACAGGGCGCTTCTGAGATAAAACGATTCAAAAAGTTGTCAGCGTCATTTTGAGCACACAACCTCTGCGGTAGTTAGTACACTCAGCGCATTGTTTAACCTTGTTTTCTCTTTAGACCCATTCCATAGTTTGAAATAGTAAAAAGTGATGGACATGGAAGTTGGAACTGATGTAAACCTATAAGCCAATTAAATCACAGTATTGGGGCTTTTAAGGGATTTTTGGGCGATGCGGTTGGAGACCCATCACCAACAACCTTTATTTCGCCATCTTTTCCCCACGTAACTTCCTAAAGTGGCTGAGGAATTTCTTATTCCCTAGCTCTGGCTACCCCTTCAAGGGATTTGAAGCCGTGATTATATGTATGTATGTAAATAACAGTACAAAAATGCATGGCTCCTACTTGTATTCTTCAATTATTTCTTGTTGATCTTCGTCGTCATCATCGTTTCCTTCTTCTTATTGATCGTCGTTGCAGTGTTCTTCCCTTTTTTCTTCTGTTTCTTCATCTTGAGTGTAAGTAAATTGCACCAGAAGCGATTTATCCCATGTTGGTTCATCAGTATCAAACGAGTCCTCTGCTGTTGGTGATTCAACGTTAGAGTGTTCTATTCGGTCAACTTGTTTTTCCAGCGCTTTTTTGTGAATAAAGTCTGGATTGGTTCCAATGCATTATCGACCAACTTTCAACTGTTTCCAATCTGTTGGGTCGAGCTGGTAACCAGTGGCTTGGTTACCAGCTGGTTTGAACTTCATAATAGGTATACCCGAAAAAGATGTTGATGAGCAGCAACTACGGTTGAAGGAAGACAAGTCATACAATGAGGCTTATAACTTAAAATCATTTATCTCAGAAGCGGTACCTTTTCGGAAAAAAACATATTGATACCTTTTTTATAGATAATTTTATGATTTACAATTCTTTCTAAGGTAATTTATACGGTAAATTTTAGGACAAAACTTACCGTTTTGAAGAAAATCGTAAAAAACCCATTTTCTTACTTTTGACCTTAAATAAAAAAAACACGCAAGGGAATGATGGGGAGTTTTAAGACTTTATTTATAATTATATTTTGAACAATTATACAAACTTTCAGCTTGATGGGAATTATGTAACCTTCAATGTATAAATTGACCGGACTTTAAGTTCAGACTAAGATTTGAAAGGCATTTATTTATTAAGATTTTTTTTGTTTCAGGTAATGTATCGTTGAAATTAAAATGTCAATTCAGCAGTGATGTTAAGAGTTTTTAATAAATTTTAGTTATCAATATTCGGTTTTTATATTACTGTCTGAGTACAGTAGTCTACCTGCTTAGTGTCGGCTTTGAATAGCACTACTCCATTTCTTCCGGTGGACGTACGTAAGAGGCAACTGTGTTAAGGCTTTTTATGGATTTTTGGACGATGCAGTTGGAGACCATCACCAAAGTCCTTTATTTTACCATCATTTTCTAACTATAATTTGAAAAAGTGGCTGAGGAGTTTCTAGCTCCTAAGCTTTGGCTAACCCTTCCAAGGATTTATAGCCGCGAGTATATGTATGTATGATAAAAAGGAATACTATAAAAAACGAACGAACTGCTTGTTTTGATATCTTTATTTATTTTCAATACAATACTTTTACATATGACATATAACGTTCACGCTATATATCCTGAGCCCTGGAAGATAGGGCAGACGTACTAATACAATTTCTTGAGAAGTTTGGCCGCCGAAACACTCCGTAGAACTCGGGCATGTGGGTCTCTTCCACGGGCGGATCCAGCCATATGGGCAAGATCGGCATGCCCACAACCCTAGTCAACTAGCTGACCCGACAGACTTCGTACTATCAAATTTGCTTATGACAACATGCGTTTTTTCCGGTACTCTAAGTTCAATCAGCCGTGAATATTTTATTGGTCAAATTTTTCCGGGATAAAAAGTATCCTATTTGATAATTTGGGTCATTATCTAGCATTCTGCTAAATTTCATTCATATACATTATGTAGTTGAGGAGCCTTTTTGCCTCAAACACACAAACATCCATTAATAGGATAATATGATAGAGGGTAAAGCTGATATACAATGTGGGCATAGTGATTGATAGTAATCAATCACTATGTCCACAACCTTTTTTGAGAGCTGGATTCGTTCTTGGTATCCTCATGATCTTTTTTCATTCATTTTTTACCATGGGTGATAATTTATATTTCTTCCATCTTGTCCCGGCTTACTCCGATTATCCACCCTAAAACATCCTCCTTAAGGCGGATATTCGGAAACGCATGTCCTTCTATCCACCCTGAACGGGGTGGATATCCGGAAAGCATACAATATGGTTCTTCCGATTTTTTACCCTAAATACAGTAATTTACAGAAACATACACAACACAAAATGGGTCCAAGAAACATCGTGAACGTTAAAATACTTAAGATAAACATACCTACTTTCTTACTTACAGTTTGAATAAAAATATCTTACAAACTTAGGGTCTTTTTTCTGTAAATGACTGTACGTAGGCAGGGTAGAAAATCGGAAGAACCATATTATATGCATTCCGGATATCCACCCCGTTCAGGGTGGCTAGAAGGACATGCGTTTCCGAATATCCGACTTAGGGAAGATGTTTTAGGGTGGATAAACGGAATAAGCCCTTGTCCCGAATCAACTTCCAAATGTCGGTGAGGTGTCTAGCCCTAAAGTTCTGGGTACCCCTTTTTGGGATGGCCGTACGTATGTATGTATAATCCTATTAAGACTTAATGTGGTCTCTGTTCAGATTTCACCATGGTTTCTTGCTCACAAAACCAGTTTTTCTATATGTGGTCAAACCGACGATACCAATTTCATCTTAATGTGTCACATAGTGCGCGTTCAAAGCTGATTTTTGTATGAAACCTCTGCTACATATTTCGCATTTAAATCTGAAAAAAAATAGGAGAAAGTTAATAGAATGAAAATCAATTTATTGCGCGCCTAAACGCACAGGCAGAACGAAAAATATTGTTGACGACAATTAAAATGTTTCAAGATGTTTCATCTTTGACCATCACGTGACAGTGTCATCTGGGGGCTGAGGGTCAACTCCGCACATGGAGAACGATAAATAGGCATACTTATATCTTCTAAACCATATTAAAATTTATTTCTTTCTCGATAATTATCATCCCACCAAAAACATTAAATGTAAAAAAATGCCAAGTCTCTCGATGCAGTCTTTCCATCGTAAAAAGTTTTGAGATCTCATAGAAGCCAAGTCCTATTCAAAATATTTCGTAGTTATAAATCAACATTTAGTAATTGTATCAATAGTTTTCTTTATATTATAATTATAGTGAATTGGCAATGAGCACAAGAAGAAACAAATAAAACGGCATATTTGGAGGAGTTTAAAGTTACACACACCGCATGCGTAAACATTAATATCACAAAATTAATTTTCTGTTGGTTTATCCGTGTCGTCCCAACCGAATTTCGGCAACGGCAGTCAGTCTTAGTGCACTCTCGATTCATTTACTTTCATAAAGCGATGGCCCGTAAGGTATTCTTAATTATTGTATTGGAGAATGTAGTCGGTAGTGACCATCATGATTCACACATAACAAATAATCTGATCACTGGTCTCGTCAGTAACATTTGCACATAATTCCAGGCAGCAAGCAGCTTTTAATTTGTGCTCATTGCCAAGTCACTATAATTATAATATAAAGAAAACTATTGATACAATTACTAAATGTTGATTTATAACTACGAAATATTTTGAATAGGACTTGGCTTCTATGAGATCTCAAAACTTTTTACGATGGAAAGACTGCATCGAGAGACTTGGCATTTTTTTACATTTAATGTTTTTGGTGGGATCTCATTTATTTTTTGTAAGTGTATTTCTTTCTTTTACTTTTAGGTGACCTCACAATTTCTTGGACGTCAGCTACTGCTTTGCTTAGAACCCATTCTCTGTCTCTATCTCTTTTGTTTCTTCTCTGAGGCTTCGTTACTTCTAAGGTAGACAAGTCTGGGCGATATATACTTCGGAGTCGATTATATTCAGCTATTGCTGTCTCCTGAGCTTTGATACTACTAAAATTCCCTTATCGTTTGACGACTGAAAACTCCCATACATGCTGTATGACAACGAATGAAATAAACACGACCCATCTCCAGGAATAGAGATGACTCTGTGTGGACAAAGGTCGCCATTTATGTACAATATTTCACGTTCCATTACACTATATTTACAATTACTTCTATAACAATAGGGCTTAAACTTATATATATATGCAAACTAAATAGAACTAAACTAACTAACAAATAACTAACTAAATAAATATATATCTACTAACTTACAAACTATAACTAAACTAAACTAAATAACACGTAAAGTTCTCCGAATATCAATTATCACTACAATATTTTTTAGTTTCGAAATGGGTTTTCATTGACAGATGTATCAAATGAATATTATCGAATTATTTTGAAGTACTACTTACACTGCGCTTTGTAACGAAACCATAGAGCGATTCAGACAGGTACAACGCCATCTATCGAGCGCTCATACAATATTTATCGCAATACAATGGAGTTTTAGCTTTATTAATTTAATGAACTTTATGTATTAATTTGTATTAATGATAGTCTATGTATTACATTTATATTATTCTTTTCTATTCTATGTATGTATTCATCCAATTGAATAGGTACTTGAACAACGAACAAAGTTAACAATGCAGTCAAAATCCATACATAATGTTCCTGCCAAACCGCAAATATAAAATTGTTTTCTATGGCATATAATTTTTTAATGTTTTTATAATTTTTCCTTTATATGTGGCTAATGACCTATCTTGGTGCAAAATTTGAAGTTTCTAAGTCTGCTAGAAGTACCTTAGATTTTTGATGATCTGTCAGTGAGTCAGTGAGTGACAAAATGGTGTAACTTTGATCGACCGTAACTCCTAAACTATTAATTCATTTGGCGTGTAATTTCGAACTTAAGCTTGTTCTAATGCCTACTATTATTCACCGAAAACCTAAACTCCTAGCTTTGTCCACGTCGAAGATATAGGGGGGGCGAAACAGCCGCGAACCGCTTCGAGAAAAGATGGTACGGCCGTGCCCGTTTTGCTCGAGACTTGGCAGGGGCACTGCCGTGCCCCCAGATACTTATCTTTTCTACTCATATAAACATTTATTTCTTTCTCCCACGCACGATCGAATATTCGTATTTAGGCATTTCTTTTATATGAGAATACATGGTGATATTCGACGAATCCAACGATACCTCCGTAGTTGCCGTTGGTTTCTTCGAATAGAAAGCACAAAAAATTGTATTCTATACATATCAAATCTTTACTTTGTTTTGTATATACCCCTTTCATTAAAACTTTGTGTCATTTCATCAAGGTCCATAATATAAAATCATAATGCATTCTATTTGTTCATATTGTTAATTTTGTAGTAAATATTTTGTTGTTAATATTTATTTTATTTTTCAACCATGAATGTTTAATGAGTGTCTGTTAATCAGTTTCAAAATTTTCTTAACTTTACAATATGTGTTTTCTTTTCACTGTTCGTTGGCAAAGTTACTGTGTTGAAACACGGTCAAAGGCCATTGAAGAAAAATTTAATTGAATTGATATCAAAATGTCAAAATTCGATCATGCGAGGGAGAAAGAAATAAATGTTAATAAGAGTAGAAGAGATAAGTATGCTAATTATCGTTCTCGATGTGCAGAGTTGACCCTCTGATTATGTATCTTTTGCGACCGCTATTGTGTCTCAAGTTGCAATTTTGTCGCATCATTCACTTTTATGACATTGACAGCGACAATCGTGCAACTTGCGACACAATCGTCAGTCACAGAGGGTACCAATACCGCACCTGGTTGAGGTAACGCACACCAGAGTTGGGCGTAATTAATTACTCTTGCAATTTAATTAATAATTAAATAATATTAATTCAATTACAATTGTAATTAAATACAAGTAATTGCAATTACATGTAATTCCAATTAAACAGTAATTGTTAATTGAAATTACATAAAATTAGTAATTTCAATTACTCAATTACTATTATGTTATCAATATCATATTATTTTAGAGCAGATAAAACGCACTGCATATTTGATTTCATTTCCGTGAGTACGATGCCGGGGATGCGCGCGCGCCTATGGCCCCCAACTTCGCGTCGCCGAATGGAGTGCACACTTGTTATTTTATCACGATGTTACGGCGACATTCTGAGGTCTTAAATATTTTCAAAAAAATTAATACACCGATGCCATCATCAGGCCCTGTTGAAAGATTATTTTCATATGCGACTATAATTAACTTACCAAAGTCACATAAATTATCCGACGAAATGTTCGAGATGAGAGTTGTATTAAAATCCAATTTAAAATAAAAGTTAAATTATATTTCTCTTAACTGTACCTATACTGATTTCGCAAATAAAGATCATTTAAATGATGAAAATGTTTTTCTTATTAAATAAAATTAATTGATAATTCGAAAAAGTAATTAATTATCAATTTCTATAATTATTATTTTAATTACTAAATTCATTTTATAATTGTAATTGTTAATTTAATTTTACAATTACTTTACTTTGTAATTGTAATTTGTAATTAAAATTTTGTTTTGTAATTGTAATTAGTAATTTGTAATTCAATTACTTTTTGCCCAACACTGACGCACACAAGAACAACATAACTCTCTCTGGCGTGAAATAACTGAATGCCGCCAGTCAAAAGAAGCGATGCCGGACATAGATAAAAGACTAACAAGACGACTACTTCAACTAAACAAGAGAAGCCTAAGAATGATAACAGGAATCATCACTGGTCACTGCTCATAGAATAAGCACTTTCACAACATCTTTGTAACAGATAGTCCTCTGTGCAGAGCATGCATGGAAGCCGAGGAGACAGTAAATCACGTCATGTTTAAGTGCCAGGCTCTAAACAGCCCGTACTCAAAAGATAGGACAAGAACAGGTAGTACAAAAACCTTTTTAAAAGACTTAGGACAACTCGAAAGATTTTGGACAGAGTTAGGGTGGATTGAGTGAGACGGCCAGGGCCCACGTAAAAAAGTTCCATTAGGGAGCTATGTGCGGAAACCAAACTACTAATCTATCTAATCTATCTATCTATCAGAGGGTAAACTCTGCACATCGAGAACGATAATTAGCATACTTATCTCTTCTACTCATATTAACATTTATACAATACACATAACTTGATTTATAACCACACATTTGTCTTTAGAAAAGACAAATTGGTGTAGGCCGGACCCGAGATTCGAACACTAGTCGTTTGAACGTTAACCGAGTGTTCTACCCATTGAGCTATCACATCGCGACGATATACTTACTTATAATCCTTCATGTGACTTCGTATGTGTTCAGAAAGATTCCATTTCTTAGCAAAACATTTCCCACAATAATCACACCCATACTTCTTCTCTATCAACGAGTGTTTGGTTGCTAAATGTTTGCGCAAATCCGATGAAGTTGATTTGTAATCGCAAAGGGGACATTGATATGTCGCTTTTGCGTGAAATTTGGATTTATGTTTGGTTCTTTCAACTGGAAAATAAAATTTATTACAATATTAACTCTTTCTATATTTTGCTGTGTAGTGTCGGCTTAGAATAGCACTACCCCATTTCTTCCGGTGGGTGTACGTAAGAGGCGACTAACGGTATTGGGGCTTTTAAGGTATTTTTGGGCGATGCGGTTGGAGACCCATCACCAACAACCTTTATTTTACCATCTTTTCCCCGCTCAACTTTCCAAACGTGGCTGAGGAATTTCTAATTCCTTAGCTCTGGCTACCCCTTCTAGGGATTTATAGCCGTGAGTATATGTATGTATGTAACTCTTTCAGACTCAAACGTTCACGCCATATATCCCCGAAGGAGTTGGCCGAGGTACTAGTGCTTCTGAACATCACGTGACATCGTCACCTAGTGTTTTTCTTGGCCAGTGTACTCACGTGATAATGGGCAGGCCTATCGCCGTTTTGTACGAATAGACTGTCACGTGACTAAGTCAATCAACTTCCAAAAGTGGCTGAGGAATTTCTCATTCCAATGCTCTGGCTACCCCGTTAAGGGATTTATAGTCGTGAGTATATGTATGTATGTATGTATGACTAAGTACAACTTAGCCATGTGGGTTTCCTCACGATGTTTTCCCTCACCATTAACAACCTCGATAAATTAACTTTGAAAAAGAAAAATTGGTGTAGGCCCGTCCCGGGTTTTGAAGTCACATCACACCAGTCTGTATTGAAAGGCGGTCGTTCTACCCATTGGACTATCACGACTAAGAAGTACATGAATCTAAAAAAAATATTTTTTCAACTTACAACTACTAGCAAACTTCTTATCACAGCTGTAGCATTTATATCGTTTTTCCTCAGCTCCGTGAAACTTGTGATAGTGTTTCATCCGTTTTGTTGCGGTCATAAACCTTTGGTCACATTTGGAACACTTGAACATCGGTGTCCCACTATGCTTGAATCTTTTGTGGCTGCTTAAAGAATTGAGGGATTTGAAGACCTGAAAATAACATTTATTATACATACATATACTCACGGCTATAAATCCCTAGAAGGGGTAGCCAGAGCTAAGGAAGTAGAAGTTTCTCAGCTACTTTTGGAAAGTTAAGTGGGGAAAAGATGGCAAAATAAAGGATGTTGGTGGTGGGTCTCCAACCGCATCGCCCAAAATCCCTCAAAGCCCCAATACCGTTAGCCGCCTCTTACGAACACCCACCGGCAGAAATGGGGTAGTGTTATTCTAAGTCGACACTACACAGCAAACATTTATTATAGTATAGCACAATGCAAAAATTCTATATTATAAATATGAAAGTTTGTGTGTGAAAAGTGAAAAAAATAGTTTTATTTGAAAAGAAAAAACCTAGATCAAGTGAAATATTTACCTTATCACAAAGTGTACAAGGAAATGGCCCTTCTATGTGCGTAATATTATGTTTTTTCAGCGAAGCGCGAGATATGAAACCTTTGTGACATATATCACACACGAAGTAAGGGAAGTGCAGTTTGTAGTGTGACTGAAACATATACTTATTTTAATTATAGAGCGGAAAAACATAACATAACATATACTCACGCCGTTAATTCCCATTGGGGTAGGCAGAGACTATCGATCGCCACTTCGTACGATCCTGGCAAACTCCTCTTGCTTCGTCTACATTCATCAATCTTTTCATACATGTTTTTTTTTTCTTCATACTTCGGACGCCAGCCTTTTTGAGCACACTCTCAATTTGGTCCAAGTATGTTCTCCGTGGTCGTCCTCTACTAATATTACCTTCCACATTAGCTCTATAGATACCTTTTACCAATTTCCTATCATCCATCCTCTCGATGTGCCCAAACCACCTCAACATTCCTTTTTCTATCTTACTTACAATATCATCTTTTAGAGCGGAACTAATTTTAGATTTCTCACTCTAGACAACCGCGATAGCTCAGTGGGTAGAACACCGCTTACAGTGCAGACAATGAGGGTTCAAATCCCGGGTCAGGCCAACACCAATGTGTCTTTACTAAGGTCTGTGCGGTTAATTTATCTTCGTTGTTAATGGTAGGGAAAACATTGTGAGGAGAGCCACATCACGAAGTTGTACTTAGTCATGTGACAGTGTATTCGTACTAAACGGTGATAGGCCTGCCACCTATCACGTGAGTACACTGTCCATGCAAAACGTGGCTACTGAGAACACCAGGTGACAATGTCACATGATGTTCAGAAGTATTAGTACCTCTGCCAACCCCTTCGGAGATGTACGGCGTGAACGTTTGAGTTTGAAGAATTTCCAGTTAATCAAGAGATTACAAGCTCTCGAATAGAAACATACATACATATATTCACGGCTGTAAATCCTTAGAAGGGGTAGCCAGAGCTAAGAAATTAGAAATGCCTCAGCCACTTTTGGAAATGTGAGTGGTGAAAAGAAGGTGAAAATAAAGGTTGTTGGTGATGGGTCTCCAACTGCATCGCCCAAAAATCCCTTAAAAGCCCCAATACCGTTAATCGCCTCTTACGCACACCCACCGGAATAAATGTAGTGGAAGGGTAGAGCTATTCTAAGCCGACACTACACAGCAATCACTTAAAAAAAGTCTTAAACTTTAGTCTCTTCGTATGATACTCGCGAGACTTGTGTTATACTTTTGTACGATTTATTGGTTTTTGTTGAATGTGTAATTATTATTTTTTTACTTATTTTAATTAAAAAACATATCCCGATATTAAAAAATGAAATAACTGATGTTGTAAGAACCATTAATAATACGATGTAACAACCTTGTAACCTGCATTTACAATGAATAAATGATTATTATGATTATGCCGTGTAGTGCCGGCTTAGAATGTCGCTACCCCTTTCTACCCACGGGTGTCATAAGAGGCGACTAAGGGTATTGGGGCTTTTTATTGGATTTGTGGGCGAAGCGGTTGGAGACCCATCACCAAAAACCTTAATTTTACTATCTTTTCCCCACTAAACTTCCAAAAGTGGCTGAGGAATTTCTAATTCCTTAGCTCTGGCTACCCCTTCTAGGGAAATATAGCCCTAAGTATAGGTATGTATGTATGAGAAGCATGGGTTTTTGCTATTTCATTCATGTACGCACGGCTCTGGATTTGAACCCGGATCTCATGCAAATAAGCCTCCTAGCATTTATATTATTTCTATTTATTTTATATTTATAATACCTTTAATAACAAATTGGTAGGAAAGTCTTCTCCACATTCTCTACAACTAAGTTCTGCATTGTCAACAGTATAAGGCATTTTATTCTCTATGTACTCAGCCTTTTTACGTGGACGACCTCGTTGTCGCTTATTTTGTTTCTTATAATTTTCACTACTTGTTTGAGCCGATTCTGATCCTGAAATATAAGAAAAATGGTAAAAAAGTTCCATCAACTACCAAGTGCCTACACCATGTTTTTTTGTAAAGTCATATGTGTGGTTTCTTAACGGTGAGGGGAAATATCGTGAGGAAACCCGCGTGACTGATTTGTACTTAGTCATGTGACAGTGAATTCGTGCAAAAACGGCGATAGGCCTGCCCCGTATCACGTGACTACATACTGGGTACTCTGACTGAATACTAGGTGACAATGTCATGTGATGTGCAGAAGTATTAGTACCTCTGCCAACCCTTTCGGGGATATTCGGCGTGAACGTTTGAGTTTGGTAAATAAGTTTCCGTGTATTAGAACTTAAAATAGCAATACCCATTTATTAAGAACTCTTTTCTATCCTGTGTTCGGTTTTTGATTTGTTTATAATATTTGACTTGTGTAAAAAATAACAGAATAACGCCCGATTTCTGAATTGAGTATTGCAGCTGAGAACAACTTAAGTATCGTTCTGTCGCATTGAAATCTTAACAACTGAATGAGACAAAACGTAACTTAAGTCGTTCTCAGCTTGAATACTCAATTCTGAAATCGGGCTACTTATATGAATACTTTGATTTTCACCATCATCGCGTAAACATTTATTTATCGCTTAGTACTTTTATTCCCAAAACCAACTCTAGTATTACTATTAGAATCGGCGTATTCCATCCGTAATACCATTATTGGGTGTTGCGGTTGGACACATAACCCATCCTACTAACTCTAATTTATTAAAAAACATTTAGATCAATAATTGATAAATAATTATACGGACATATTATACATAGATGAAGTTAGCCCCAAACTGAGTAAGACTTAATTTAAATCTTTTTGTTCATGAAAACCTCATGTGCGGATTATTACTTATAATAATAAAGCATAAAGCATAAACGTTCACGCCGAATATCCCCGAAGGGGTTGGCAGAGGTACTAATACTTCTGAACATCACGTGACTTTGTCACCTGGTGTTCAGAGTACCCACGTTTTGCATGGACAGTGTATTCCGTGATAGGGGGCAGGCCTATCGCCGTTTTGTACGAATACACTGTCACATGACTAAGTACCACTCAGCCATGTGGGTTTCCTCACGATGTTTTCCCTCACCGGTAACAACCATGATAAATTAACCACACATATGTCTTTAGAAAAGACAAATTGGTGTAGGCCCGACCCAGGATTTGAACACTAGTCGTTTGCACGATAACCGAGTGTTCTACCCACTGGGCTATCACGGTTGTCTATATATCACTACTTATAAATAAAGAATAAATAAAGGAAAGAAAAATTTTGACACTGTCGGGGCGTATACCCGAGGTCGCGGGTTCGATTCCCGCCTGTGTCGAAAATTTTCTCTCCTTTATTTATAAGTAATAATCCGCACATGAGATTTTCATGAACAAAAAGATTTAAATTATGTGATAGGCGTTTTCAACATTTGCATTCTATCTGAAAAGGTAGACAAGTGGCCTTCCGAATTAGTAAAAATTCGGAAGTAGGAAACGCAAACACTACTTAAACGTGTAAAAGAAATAAAGGATAGAAGAATTTTGCGCTGGCAGCCATTGACACGGTAGGTCAATTGGCAGAGCGTCGGGGCGTATACCCGAGGTCGCGGGTTCGATTCCCGCCTGTGTCGAAATTTTTCTTTCCTTTATTTATTCTTTATTTATAAGTAAGACTTGTTTTATGGGGTACTAACTCTACGATATATTCTTACCCACTCGGCCACGGACGCCGTCCAATTCAATTTATCTGTACAGATCTGACCAAAGTACTAACAACATCTTACCTTCGTCATCATATTCAGTATTTGCGAAAGATCTCTCAGTTTTTATTGATTCGTCATCATCAAATATTAGTTCTATTTTGTTAACACCCAGAAGTTCATTCGCTGTAAAACAAATGGTATTAATCATCATCATCATCATCATTCAATGTGTTTTTCTTGTAATAAATGTCTTTATGTCTTATTTGTTGACACAAAAAACACATCGAAATAAAAACATAAATATACGATACGATTCCTGAGTTGGTTCTACCAATTTACATACATACATACATATACTTACGGCCATGAATCCGAAAAAGGTACCCCTTTGGGATTTTACATTTGGCTACCGCCAGAGCTAGAAACTCCTCAGCCACATTTGGAAGTTGACAGGGGACAGGATGGTAGAAATAAAGTATCGTTGGTGATGGGTCTCCAATCGCATCACCCAAAAACCACTTAAAGAAAACCTCCATACCCTTAGTCGCCTCTTACGACACCCATGAGAAGAAAGGGGTAGTCGCTAAGCCACACACACAAAGGTAGGCACTACATGGTGCTGCCTATGTGTCTTCCTTAAGTCATATATGTCGTTCTAAAATAAAGATTGTAAATAGTGAGTTTAAAGGTAGTGAGGAATTCTGCATGCAGCATCCGGGATAGGCCCCCTTTTCACGTGAATACAATAAGTGAGTTAAAAAAAAGGACGATGTTAAGTGGTATTAGCACCTCAACCAGCCCTTTAGTGATGAAAATTGTAGACAAAGCCTTAACTTCAACACTTATAAAAAATCATAATTAAAACTTTAGGAATATACTAGCATGCCAGGCAAAATTGTATGGTTGACAGACTGTAAAACTCAAAAGCTGAGTGTCGGTTTAGATTAGCAGTAAACCATTTCTTTCCATAAGTGCAATAAGAAGCCAAATAAGAAGGCTTAAGGTCTTTTAATGTAATTCTTGGTAGAAGTAGCTGGAGACCTATTAACAGCTATCCTTTATTTTACAATATTTGCAATATTTCCAATACTGAAGCTCTAGCTCTGGCCATCTCTTCTTGTAATTAATAGTCATGGTTATATTTAAGGTGAAGCCCCATTTTTTTTCCTTTTATTATATATAGACATAAATGTTTTCCTTGTAGTGTTGCTGTAAAAAAAGCTCATTTCCTCCCATGGGTGGGATACAAGGCAACTAAGGGTAAAGGTCTTTTTAGTAGTAGTAGTTAGTAAGTAGTTTGTTGGGCAATACAACCGCTGACCCATCACCAACGATACTTTATTTTATCATCTACAATCCGAACTGCCTCAGAAGCAACTGAGGAATTACTAAGTCTGAAGCTCTGGTTACCCCTTTTTGGGATTGAAAACTTGAATATATGTTTTTTGAGTCCAAAAAACCTATAGCTATTGCACTTCATATTATTTCCAGAATAACTTACCATTAGCTGAAGTTAGAATTGAAATACTTTGGAGGAGTTTCTTTTTTAAACTAACTGCCTGTTGCAACATATCTATGCAGTTGCCACAAATGGAATCATGGCCATCTGATTTTAAGATCTGCAATAAAATAATATCCTTTATTACTAACATCATTATAGAACTATATTGGCTGATAAATAGGGCATTTTTGTAGTGCGATTACTTTATACTAAATATGAAAAAACATAAAATTATTCATTACTTTTTTTGTGCCAAGCAAATTAAAATCCATTATTTTAATTGTTGAGAACAATGCATAAGCTCTTAATTGTTATAAGACCTATTTTTAGTAGGAATCTTGTCGATGGACAGACAGTCAATGTTCGAGCTGTCGATGGTAGGTTAAATTTGACAAGAGAGAGAGTTTTTCCTTTGTATTATGAAGATGTAGATTTTTATGTTAAAATGGAAGTAATGTAATAAAGAAGATAAAGTTATACTTAATTATGGTATTATTTAAAAGAGGGTTTGTACTATTTATCCAACAATTGGTAGCAGAGCGTGGTTCTATCGTGTAGGTGCTATAAAAATAATTCTGGAAAAATGCAGGAGCGTGACAGGCAAAGCATTTGTCAATTTGTTGGTCGTGATTTTAATTCTTGGTCTTTTCGACTTAAAAGCATCCTAAGAGCCGCGGATGTGATTGAGGCCATATCAGACCCAAAATTTGCCATGACTGAAAAAAAGAAGGAAGCAAAGGCTCAAGCTATTATAATTTCAGCAATCGCTGACAATCACCTCGAATATGTTAGAAAAGATTCAGCCTTGGACATGTATGCGAGTCTAGAAAATTCATTTAAGATAAAAGGGGTCCGATCCAAAATTCACCTAAGAAGGCAACTAAATGAAATAAAATTTAAAGAGAATGAATCTTTGAAAGATCATATTTACCAAATGGAAACCATATTTTTAGATCTTAAAGAAAATGATAATGAGCTTACTGAAGAAGAGAAAATTAATTACATGTTGATGTCAATGCCTGAAACATATGAAGGAATTATTACGGCACTAGAAACAATTGATGATTTAAAATATGAATTTGTTAAAAGTAGACTTTTAGGTGAAGAACAGAAGAAGAAGATAAACTCAGAGCAACAACCGAGTACAAGTAGTGGAGCATTTCTTATTTGCTACACGTGTGGCAAGGCAGGTCATAAGAGGTTTCAATGTAATCAAAACAAGGGCCGAGGTATGATGCAAAGAAATAGAAGTTATCAAAATCGCGGAGGTTTTCAATCCCACAGACACTTCAAGTATAATTCGCCGCCGCCGCCGCCGTTGACACAGTCGAATTCAGGACATTGGCGAGGCAGAGGTGCACAAAGACACGCTGCACGGAGAGAAGAGAATAAACAAGTATACTATGTAGATGAAGATGAAAAAGATATGTATAGCTTTATGTCTGAGGAGGCTAAGAGTGGTAATGTATATAATTGTTTACAAAATAATATTGTTTGGTGTATTGATTCGGGATGTTCAGATCATTTGGTAAATGACAAAAAGTATTTCTCTGAATACATAGAACTAAGTGTACCTAAAATAATAGGCGTTGCTAAAAATAATGTAAGCCTAAAAGCAGTAGGTATTGGTAATATTCATATTATTGCTTATGTTGGGTCCAGACCAAATAAATTCAATATAAAAAATGTATATTATGTTCCAGAGCTAAGAAAAAATTTAATGTCTGTGACTAAAATGAATGAAAACGGTTTCAAAGTTTCTTTTATAAATGGTAAGGTAAGAATTTATAACGGCTGTAATAATATGATAATGATTGGAAGTTCATCAGAAAATTTATTTAAAATTGAAACAAAAATTGATGACAGTTATTGTAATTTTGTAAGTCAAGGAACTACTGATATTGTAAACTTGTGGCATAAAAGGTTTGGTCATCTATGTATTAGTAATTTAAATACTTTGGTAAAGTCAAATATGGTATATGGTCTTGATGACTTAAGAAACGTCAGGATGAGTAATTCATTATGTGAACCATGTCTGTTAGGTAAAATGTCTAGACAACCTTTTAATAAGTTAGGCTATAGGGCAAAACAGCCACTTGAACTAGTCCATACTGACGTTTGTGGACCTATTTCACCGACCAGTAGAGAAGGTTTTAAGTATTTTTTAACATTTATCGATGATTATACGCACTTCGTAATGGTTTACCCACTAAGACAAAAGTCAGATGTGTTTGAAAAGTTTCAAGAATATTATTTTCATGTGACTAAATATTTCAATAGAAGTTTATTAAAATTACGTTCCGATAATGGCAGCGAATACGTCAATAATGATTTTCAGCGTTTTTGTGTTCGAGAAGGTATATCTCTACAGTACACAGTCCCTTATAATCCACAAATGAATGGGATAGCAGAGAGGATGAATCGCACGCTGATTGAAAAAGCAAGAACAATTTTATTGGAATCCGGGTTAAGAAAAGAATTTTGGTTTGACGCTATATTGTATTCAGCTTATGCGACAAACAGAAGTCCTTCAGCAGGGAGGGAAGTTACGGCTGCTGAACTTTGGTTTGGACGGAAGCCGAATGTATCTAACATGCGAGTTTTTGGGTGTCATGCGTTTAATTATGTAGCGAAGGAATTAAGAAAGAAATTAGATAACACAAGTGTTAAAATGGTGATGATAGGATACAGTCCATCAGGATATTATAGATTATATGATCCCGTTAAAAATCAAGTAGTGCATGCAAGAAATGTCAGGTTTGATGAAAGAGGAAAGAATGAATTTGCAAATTTACCAAAAGAAGATGATGAAAATACACAAGACGAAGAAGATAAAAATAAAAAGAAAGATGATAAGGATAAAAAAGAAAACGTGAACAAGGAAGATGATGAAACATTATGTGGAAGTAACTACCAGATGGGTGGACAAGAACTAAAAGAACAGAATGATTTAATAGATAATGTAAACCCAGTTGAACAAACTGGAGAAGCACAGGTAAGACAAATAGAGACAAGAGAAAAACGAGTAATAAGACAACCAAAATGGCATGATGATTATGTATTAGTTTTCGATGAAAATAATGATGAAGCATTATTTGCTCTTTTAGCGAGTGAAGATGCTCCAAGTAGATATGAAGATATAGAAGGACGAGATGATGAAAAAGATTGGAAAAAGGCTATAGAACAAGAGTTTAAGGTTATAGAAGAAAATAAAACATGGAAAATAGTACCGAAACCAGAAAAGGAAAAACTATTAGATACAAAATGGGTATTTACAAGGAAAAGTGTTGGAAATAATAATATATATAAAGCTAGATTAGTAGTCAAGGGTTATCAGCAAAGGGATAAATTAGATGATATCTTTTCACCAGTTCTAAAGTTGCAAACATTAAGAATTATGTTATCAGTCGCAATCTGCAAAGATTATCAGATTCATCAAATGGATGTAAAGGCAGCGTTTTTATATGGCGATATTCATGAAAATGTTTACTTAAAACCTCCAGAAGGATTAGAATTACAAGAAGGTAAAGTGTTGAAGCTAGCAAAATCCTTATATGGATTAAAGAAATCTCCCAAGTATTGGTATGAGAAATTTAACACAACTATAAATGAGTATGGTTTTAAGAGATCGATAAATGACTATTGTTTGTATTCTATGGAAGATATGTATTTGCTTTTATATGTGGATGACATTTTAATAATGAGTAGCGATGTTTCAAAGATAGAGAATCTTAAAGAGTTTTTGTCAAGTAAATTTAAAATGAAAGACATGGGTCATGATGAATTGGTCTATCTTGGCATTTCTATTGAAAGAGGGAGAGATAAAATTGTTATTAATCAAAGGAAATATCTTGAGGGAGTTTTAAAGAAATATGAAATGTTTGACTGTAATGGTTGTGACACACCTATGGATGTTAATTTTAAAATAGAAGATTGTGGTGTTGATATGTCTTATGAAAGTCAATGTAGGTCATTAATTGGTTCTTTAATGTATGCAGTAGTCGGTACGAGACCAGATTTAGCTAATGCTGTATGTTACTTAAGTAGATTTCAATCCAAGCCAAGTGAAGTATTATGGAGAGCTTTAAAACGAATTTTAAGATATGTTAAGAGGACGATAAACTATTCATTAGTGTATTTTAAAAATGATATAAATACTGTAAATCCAATAGTAGGTTATGCTGACGCTGATTGGGCAAGGGATCATGATAGGAAGTCAACAAGTGGATATTTGTTTAAATTGTTTAATAATGTTGTTATATGGAGATCTAAGAAACAAGCGACAGTTGCACTTAGTACTACAGAAGCTGAATTTATTTCGTTATGTGAAAGTGTAGTAGAAGCTTGTTGGGTTGTTAAAGTATTAAATGATTTAAATATTTTATGTGATAAAGTAACTATGTTTGAGGATAATCAGAGTACTATTAAATCTGTTAAATGTTCCGATCAGAAACGTTTGAAGCATATGGATATAAAATATAATTTTGTAAAGGAAAAGGTAGAAGAAGGTTTTGTAGAAGTTAGGTATGTTAATACTAAGTTTCAATTAGCTGATTTTTTGACAAAGCCTTTAAATAAGGGTCAATTTTGTAAACTGTTAAATGATATTGGAATGATGTGCTTGATGTAAGCTCATGCATTGAGGGAGAGTGTTGAGAACAATGCATAAGCTCTTAATTGTTATAAGACCTATTTTTAGTAGGAATCTTGTCGATGGACAGACAGTCAATGTTCGAGCTGTCGATGGTAGGTTAAATTTGACAAGAGAGAGAGTTTTTCCTTTGTATTATGAAGATGTAGATTTTTATGTTAAAATGGAAGTAATGTAATAAAGAAGATAAAGTTATACTTAATTATGGTATTATTTAAAAGAGGGTTTGTACTATTTATCCAACATTAATAAGAAAATGATGTATTAACTTTAAAAGTGAGTGTTTTAACAGACATATTGTGCTATCAATTAAAGAATCAATGTAATGTAATAATAACTGAACCATTTAATTTTATTACAAAAACACTAGCACATCTCTTTTATCAACCAACCCTGACTGGAAAACTTAATTAAGATTTGTATATATTACTTGTCTATCTGTCTCAATATAACCACCTCTGTAACACCTGTTTTATTTATGCAAAAAAGTGATTATCCTCACTGGAAAGCTCCATCACTTTCAAGAAAACTCTTATTTGAGAAACCCTCCTTAAATAAGAATCGGTAGGACCTAAGATCCAAATTGTATGGCTTTTCATGGAGTTTCCGGTAGCCAACCCATTTAGCTGGTTACTACTAGCAATTAGTAACCTTTTCATTGAGCAATGCTTGTTAGTTTGTGTACGACCGGTAGCCTACCCGTTTAGGTAGTTACTAATACTGACTTTGTTGCTAGATTGCCTTCTTGCTACAAATCACGCACTAAAGTAACATGTAAGGATAGGAAAATTATGACCATATAAAAAAGCTGCATCTTAATAATGTAATCTAAAGCTTGTAGGAGTTATATGGTGATTATTTACCTCAACATTAAAACAATTTTCAATGGCTTTAGCATAGTTTCTTTCTTCATCATCATCATCATCAGTAAAAATATCGTGTAAGTCGTCTGTAGACAAGCAACAAGTACAAACTGTCCCTTCAAACATTATTCTATTCAATTATAAATCTTTATATATTTTTAAATGTTGATAACATAATTCAATGAAATAAATAAGTGATTAGGTGAAGTAAGTAAAGTAATAACTTTTTTTTTTGAATTGTCCAATGGACAAGCAAAGGTTTTCCAACCATGCAGCCTAGTCATTTGTAATCCTTTTTTCATCAGTTGGTATAAATATTAAAATAAAAATAACATAAACAAATTTAGGTTTTGTTTACATGTGTTGTACATTTTTTTAGTACTTACACATTTTTTATCTGTGACTTCTAGACTAGTGTAGGCCTTATATGCCTTTGCCTAACTAACCCTAGCCTTCATCCTCATAAAAAAAAACTTGTACTTTTGTTTAGTATCTCTTTATAGTCTGTGTTTTGTTGTGATTGTGGTGACTGAGATAACCTTGCTCAAAGTTTTATAATTTCAAATTAAAAAGCCTATTCCAGTCTCTAGTTTATATTTATTGTACATCATATCCAAATACAACTAGATAAACAATAAAAAAATACCTACCCAAATAACAACTAAAACAAAATAGCTATCTACCACAACCAACAAATATATACATATTGATAAGATAATTCGAATGTTCCACTTCCAATAACATTGAGAATTGTGTTGTGATGTGATGAATAATTCTAATTAAATAATTAAAAACACATTCAATGTTAATACTCAACACAGTAACTATCCTACTTCAAATAACTATTGTAGTGTTCGTGTCAATACTGTCTATGAATATTATTAGACAATTTAGTTCCTTTGCTAAGAAAATGGCTGTAGTGGCTCCTGCTATTTTTGTGAACCATGGAGGAGGTCCATTGCCTCTGTTGGGTGATAAAGACCACATAGGATTAACTAAGTTTCTACGTGATGATATACATAAACACATCAACTTGAAAGATATAAAAGCTATAATACTTGTAACAGCTCACTGGGAAGAAAATGTTGTGACTATTTCTTCTGGTGACCACCACAAGTTGTATTTTGACTATTACGGATTTCCACCAGAATCATATAAATACAAATATGATGCACCAGGACATCCAGAGCTGGCAAATCGTATTGGTGATGCTTTAAAAAAGGCGGGAATCAAGTCAAGGTTAGACTCAGAAAGAGGTTGGGACCATGGAGTATTTGTTCCAATGATGTTAATTAATCCAAAGGCCGATATTCCAATTGTTCAAATGTCTGTTCTTAGCAGCCAGGATCCTGAAGCTCATTACAAAATAGGTGAAGTTTTACATCAATTTAGAAAAGAAGGTATAGCTGTTCTTGGTTCTGGAATGTCCTATCACAATATGAGGGAATTTCGTAGCCACCACACTAAGCTTCTCAACAAGGAGTTTGATGACTACCTGGAAAAAGTTTGTACTTCTGAAGATGAAAGTAAGAGAAAAAATGGTTTGATATCTTGGAGAGACCAGCCGGGGGCAACAGAGGCTCATCCGCAAAGAGCTGCTGAACACTTCATGCCTTTGGTAGTAATAGCCGGGGCTGGAGGACAGAGGCAAGGCCAAAGAATTTTTAACTGGGATATGAGTGGAGTTTTTAGATTAAGTTCTTTTCTTTGGAAAGATGAATAATTGTTAGAATAGTTGGGCCTAACATATTGTATTTATTTATTATTGAATAAACAATTAGCACAAATTAAACAAATGTACATTGTTGAAAATTTGTTAACATTGTTATAATACCTGTATTGTTAAATAGTATAGTAATTAATGAATATATTTTATGAATAATTAATATTATGGTGGGGGTCTCACACATATATATTTAAAAAAAAAAAGGAAGACCTGTTATCTAAATAAACCAAATGCACCAAAAATAAATGATTGTATTCTTATCATTAACTAAGTTTCTAGACCAAAGGGAATATAAAGATGTATAATAATCAGAGCTATTGTTTTGCTAAATGATTAATTTTTTGCATAGCTTTCTTTACTTTATCAATTTAATTTTTACATAATAATATAAACATAAACGTTCACACCGAATATCCCCGAGATACTTCTGAACATCACGTGACGTTGTCCCCAACCACAGTACCCACGTTTTGCATGGACAGTGTACTCACGTGATAGGGGGTAGGCCTATCGCCGTTTTGTACGAATACACTGTCACATGACTAAGTACAACTCAGCCATGAGGGTTTCCTCATGATGTTTTCCCTCACCGTTAACAACCATGATAAATTAACCACACATATGTTTTAAGAAAAGACAAATTGGTGTAGGCTCGACCCAGGATTTCAACACTAGTCGCTTGCACGTTAACCAGTGTTCTACCCATTGAGCTATCACGTCGTTGTCGTCGTCGTAAATTTTTACCATATTTGTATAAAGAATCTCATGCTTGGTCTTTTGCAACTTTGGAGAAAGATAGATAACCGTTTTAAAGGTCATTGGTTTTATCTTACATTTGAACATGCTATAATCATCACATTGGTTCTATCTTTAAATCTCTTTCTAACGGATTCTTGAAAATGGTGCTTAATTCTTAAGAGTTGTTATATATATACATATACTCACGGCTATAAATCCCTAGAAAGGGTCGCCAGAACCTCAGAACAAAAAAGGCTTAGCAACTTTTGGATGTTAAGTGAGTAGGGAAAATACTGTAAAGTAAATGTTTTTGGTGATGATTCTCCAAACACAAAAATGTTCCAATACCCTTCGTCTAATATACATATATATATATTTTTACAAATTAAGATTTTTTACCATAGATTCCCATTGGATGGGTAAAGTAGGAGAACACTATCATTTTATTTTCTTAAATAATGTAACCACTAACATGTATCCTGTTGTGGTCACATTATCATCATTTGTAATTCTTTTGCAATATTTTTTTATTTGTGTATTTAATTGATGAGGGATATTTGAACAAATAAATATTTATATTGCTAGCTTGTTGCTTTTTTATTTCATTTCTTGACAACTAAATAGGCTATTTGACTAAGTTTTGAAAATCTTACGGTGTTAATTTGTTTATAAGTAGCCCTAAAAGAATATTTTTCTGTCTTCATTTTAGCTATTTTATTGAAAAAAAGAAAATGCAATATTCAAATGTGCCGCGAAAACACGACTTTAAGTAATATAGCGGCTGTAGCACACATGACGTCAATTCCGCATTAAACACCAATGAGCGAAGCGATACACAATCTGTTTATGCGCGATCTACGTCTTTATAGAAATAGCCAATCACGGTCGTTTTTAGTCACGTGACAGTAGCATCAAAAATACTTATTTTCGAAGACGGATTTTAGTGAAATAATGCAATATTTTTATCTCGCATTATTACATATTGCTCCAAAAAAGAAATATTAATACTAATGAAATAAAAGAAATGTATATTTTTATTACAGTCAAAAAGCCTATTATTAAAGTATAATAACTCAAACCATTAATTCATACAGGGGCAGGCAGAGGCTAATGATCACTACTTTATACGACTCAAGAGGCCTAGCACGAGCGCTATTGTATCGACAAGATAATGGTTAGAATGAGACGAAAGTATACGATCCTAAATGAGTGCGTAAGAGATGGCTGCTTTATACCACGCGAGATCCCGTTAAAAGGCCGCTCGTACTAGCTATGCTGGTATATTTATACTTCTGTATTGTACTCATTATTGAGCTAAGCGAAAAGAAGTCAAGCAAAGCTCTTATACGCAGGAAGGCCATTTCTTTGTGATCGAACTCCTCTGGAATGGCTCAACTAATTTCAATCCAATTTGGCACAGTGATGAAGTAGACATTGCTAAGTGTCGTAAGGGATTGCATGTCGTGATCGAACTTACCATTGAGGAATAATAACCGAAAACTCTCAGATCAGTTCATTTCAATCGCAATTTACATTGAAGTCCTAGTTATACTATAACTAGTCTGTCGCTCACCTCTCAACATTCACGCCGTATATTTACGAGGGAGTGGCAGAGTTAGAAATACTTAAAGAAAGCTGAGTATGTATAGGACAAACTCGGGATTTGAACTGATGTGGCCTGTATCAGGAGCGGTGGTCTACCCATTGAGCCACCAAGGCGGACTAACCAAACTACCACATAAAGTTTCGGGTGCTTTTATATAATATAGGTACCAACTAGTAGAAACCAAGCAAGTGCGGAAGCAGCTATTTGGGCAAGAGGGGTATGCCAATAAAAAAGTCAAAAAGTTTATTTTTCAAAATTGAGTTAACAACTTGTTAACAACTAACATTTTTTGAACGTCAATTTTTTTAAATTTATCGTTAGTCCGTTGCTTCGGAAGGTGTTCGTAAAGAGAAGAAGCAACAAAGAAACTCTTTACATTCACATTTTTTCAAAATATGGTTTGTACAATTTTGGGTCATATTCACAGACAAGTCATATTTTTACTTTACAAAAGATTTTCTCTGCGACAAAACCAAACGCTAGTTTGACATAATGACTAAATTGTCCATCACAAAAACCAATCACATAACGTGAGAAGAAGTGCCCACTAATCGTAATCGACCTATGACCTCACACTTTAATGATCTGCTTATAGCATGGATGATACTTGGCCAGATTTTTAGGTGCCTATGCCCACAACCTTTTTTCAGGGCTGGATACGCGCCCCATAATCGAAGAACCATCCAGATTGTTTACCTTTACCTCGCCTCGCTTAGCATAGGTTAATAAAGCGATACTATTGTTTTTTTTTTCATAAATTAGCCTCCACATCGTTATTGCAACCGTTATAGCTCAATGGGTAGAACACCGCTTATCATGCAGATGATGAGGGTTCAAATCCCGTTCGGGCCTACACCAATTTGTCTTTTCTGAAGTCGTACGTAAGTGTGGTTAATTTATTATGGCTGTTAACGGTGAAGGAAAACATCGTTATAAAACCCACATGGCAAAGTTGTACTTTGTCATGTGACAGTGTATTCGTACAAAACGGCGAAATGCCTGCTATCGGACTATCATGTCGTGTTAGTCATACGTGTGGTTAATCGATCATGGTTGTTACCGATGAGGGAAAACATCGCGAGGAGACCCACCTAGCTTGTTGTACTTAGCCATGTTTTAGTGTATTCCTACAGATCAAAGGTACAAAGTGGCGATTCGTACTGTAAATTTGCTTATGCCAAACTTTAAGCGTTTTTTAATGTTTTTTGACATGAATTCCTCATGTGGGGATTATTACTCATAAATAAAAGATGTTATTAAAGGAAAGATATTATGTGATAGTTAGGCGTTTCCAACATTTGCATTCTATCTGAAAAGGTAGACAAGTGGCCGTCCGAATTAGTTAAAATTCGGAGGTAGGAAACGCAAACACTACTTGAACGTGTAAAAAAGAAACAAAGGATAGAGAAATTTCGCGCTGGATGCCAACTGACACTGTAGCTCAGTTGGCGTATACCCGAAGGTCGCGGGTTCGAACCCCGCCAGTGTCGAAATTTTTCTTTCCTTTAATAACATCTTTTAAGCGTTTTTTTCCGGTACTCTGAGTTTAATCAGCGTGAATATTTTATTGGTAAAAAAAATCCGGGATAAAAAGTTACAATTTGGGTCACGATCTAGCATTCTGCTAAATTTCATTCATAGACATTCTGTAATTGAGAAGTCTTTTTACCTCAAACACACAAACATTAAAACATTCACATTTATAATATTATTAGGATTAATAGGATTTTTACTCTGATTGGAGCGAAGCTCCATTTACCCCCGACTTTTGTATTTCGTATGTAACCTAAGACCTCCTGAATGAAAAGAAAAAAAAAGAAAAGAAAATACATAGTCGTTGTATACAAACTTACAACACTTAAACACAAAAATAAATAACAAGTACAGTAAAACCAGACAAAAATTAAAAAGTCTTGCAACGAAAGGGTTGCTAACTCAGCGTATTGTTGTGAGTGTAACCCCACAACACGGATTGGTATATCCGACCTCAACAAATTTTGCGTGATGGGCAAAAGCATCAAGGACCAGGTTGTGACAAGAGATTTTTCGAATAAATGTTACTATTGAGGAATGATCATCCTTTAAAGTTTCCCATGTAAGTCTATAGGAAACTATAGTAAACAAATCTACTATCTCTTTAATTTTGTTGAGCATCGCTCCATATTTCGTCATGCGAAGCTTTATTGCCCACCTTGTTTATAGAACTCAATCATCATCATTGGCCAGGCCACAGCATCTGTTGCAGATGTTTGTTGCAGCGCTCATGGATTACGGGTTGCCGCACCGCCATTGGTGGCTGTAGAGCCCTATGGCTGCGCGGCATTTCTTGCCACATCTGTCGCATCTGTTGAAACGAGAGTCTGCAGGAGGTGGGAGATCACGACGAAGTCTTTTTTGCTTTAGAATCTCCAGCCAGTCTTCGTCATGTTTGACAGTTCCGACAGAACAGAACTCGATCATGTTCATTGAAAACTAAATTTCGATTGAAACTCGCAATCTACCTACGGTTAATCTTTAGGGACGCTAATCGAGCTACTTTTAATCGAGTTAGTTTTAATAGAGGCATGGTATGCCGCAACTATTGTATGAAACATACACAGTCTCAAATTACTAGTTCCTACTACTATTTTGTGTCATGCCTGCCAAAGCTGCTCAAACATAAAAAAACACACCCTCTATGCCGTGCGACGTGCATGTGCAAGATGCAATCCGAACAATGAGGCTGAATATTTACAGAAACTGTTGCCCATTTTGTGAAGACAAGAAAAGAAAAAGAAAACTAATAAATTTTCAATATGGCGGCGTCTGTTGTCTTTTTGACACGGTGATAATTACGGGTTTTATTGCAATTTTACCTATTTCTAATTCAAGTCTTTCGGATATTCGAAAACATTTAAAGAGCTTAATGGTTTATTTACGTAAAACGTTTAGTCGCAGTGCATGTAATGTGCTAAAATTTGTAAGATGCCGATGACCGGGCGAGGCGTCTGCGTTTGCATTTCTCTTTTAACGAATAGTGAAATTAACATTTGTAAATATTTGCGTGGGGCGGTGCTCTAGAGGTGCTCTCCAAATAATCGCGTGTGTTTAATTACAAAATGGACAAGAAAAATAAAAAGAAAACTGTGATAAAGCGTAAAAGTGACGAGACTGGCGATACCGATAAGAGGCAAAAAGTCATGGTGCACCGCGCGAAAGTAGAAGAAAATAAAGAGAAGGAAGAGGAAATGAACCAGGTCATCGAAGTTCCTATTGAGCAGGGTCAGCAGATAGTCCACAGTGGTCAGTTAGTCGAAGGGAATTTCGAACAACCAGTTTTTGTCAATATGAAAGGGGAGCCAGTTCAGTTGGGCCCTAATACGGTGATATTATATGAGCAGAGTGGTAACCCATCAAACTTCGCGTTCGGAGGGATGTGGACCATGGATTCGTCAGGTCGTATAGTTATGGCAGAGACTATTTACGATGTCAAGGGGGAACCAGAAGAAGAAGGGAATACATTTGTTCAGAATGCTACCGAAGTCACCACAGTGAGTATTATTTTTAAGAAAATTAGTACCTTTGTACCTCTTTAAATTAGAGATGTAGCCTTAGACTAAGTAAGACTCCAGACCAGTGAAGAGGAACATTTCTATGATATCATTTTAAAAATGGAATATTTATGTGTGCGTTGCTGCTTATATAAATTTTACTTTGTGCTCACGCAGCCTTAGACTCTTTGCTTTGTCTAGGGCTGTAACCAATAGTCATTTGACCCTATAGCAATCCAAACCTGATATCCAAAAAACACATGAAATCTATCACATTTTACTGGAACTTGCTGTGCAGGGGAATCCGGCTCAATAGCTTGCCGGTCCTGTAAAAGTTGGGTCATATTGTGGCATATGACTTATATAATGTTTAAATTTGAATAAAAAATACATTGTTGTCTAGAGTTGTTGCTTCCAATCTCTTCTAGGCCTTACCACTCCAATACTTAATTAGCGTAACACTTCTAATTTATATGAATCTCATTATCATGCGATGTAGTGACAGCTTAGAATAACTCTAACTTATTTCTTCATTATAGATCCTTTTACCAACAATCCTTTATTTTAAATATTTTATTTAATAAACTGCCAAAAGTGGCTAAGGTATTTCTAATTCTGAAGCTCTGGCCACTCCATATTGAAATTTGAAGCTGTGAGTATAGGTAGGTAGGAATCCAAGTAGACATATTTTTATATCCCTTCCCATGCTTCGAGACACTCAAATTTCAAATCCCTTAAAGTGGTTAAATTCCACCCCAAAGAGCAAATAGATGCCAACTTTTTAATAAAGCAAACTTAGCATACCTCTTCAGATTTGTATATTATGTTTATTCATTTTAATTATGTTGCTATCAATAACTCATTGGCAGCCATACATCTCCTGTACTCACAGCCATAACTTCAAAAAATGGGTATCTATAGGTACAGAATTAAGAATATGTTAGGCAATTTAATAAAATAAACATCTTTTATATATGATTTAAAAGTTGTTATTTATTAAAACATTAGAGGTTTGTCAAGATCGTTCTAAGTGGCAATCGCTAGTCTCTGTCTACCCCAAAGGTAATATGGGTGTAAGTGTAAGTAACATACATACATATACTTGCAGCTATAAAACCCTAGACGGGGTAGCCAGAGCTAAGGAAAATACAAATTCCTCAGCCACTTTTGGAAAGTTGAGTGTGGAAAAGATGGTTAAATAAAGGTTGTTGGTGAGTATAAGTAAGTAACATATGGATGGGGCAAACTACAATTGTCACAGATTTCTTGCCACTTCTGCCACTTTGAGGGATTTAGATGACTCAATTACTAATTGTGTTTCTTTTAAAAACAATAAGTTAGTCATATGGTTAAAATGATTTAAAATTATTGTATTTTATTGGAGCGAAGCTCCATTTACCCTCGACTTTTGCATTTCGTTGTGATCGTACTCCTCCCAAACGGCTCAACTCAGAACCCTGAAATTTTGCACGGTGGGCAAGGACCATATCTAGATGGTTTATGTCAATTTTGATAAAAATTGGATGTACCACGGAGTAATAATCACCATTAAAAAATTACAATGTAAGTCTATAGAAAAATTATGTAAACAATGCCAGCGCGTGAAAATAGATTTTTTTCATATTCGATCGTCCCAAAGTCACGTCAGTAATATCTGAGAATCAGGCAATTGCTCGCTTCACTCCTTTTATTGGCATCCAACGGTCCCATGCCAACCTAGTTTCTATAACGAAATGAATTGGGTTGGTTTTCATATCAAAATTATTAATAAATGTACATACATATACTCATGCTATTGTTTCCCATTGTGGCAGGTTGAGACAGGATTGCCACGTATTTTTGGACCCCCTTTTACAGTTTAGTTTTTACTTAGTTCAATTTCCTAATGTAGCCAAAGATTTTTCAAATTCAAAGCTTTTCCTAGCTCATTTTAGGAAGCTGAGTATCATTATCTTTATTTTAATGTGTAATAGCAAAATATAGGACAATAACCTTTGCCTCAAACATAATAAAAACTCATTGGTACAATCATTAGTACATCATTTTTGGAGCTCATCATTTCATATGTATGATTTTCTGACTATATTTACATTATTTTGGTATTAATAATGCATTAGTTACTTTTTTTTTCTGTTTTACGATTTATTATTTTATATAAAGTTACCACTTACTACAAAGGGTTGGTGTTCTGCTGCACTAATGATACGAGGGGCATGCCAAAAGAAACTAGATACTCAAAAATTATAAAATTTATTCTTTATTACAAGTATCGATCTTTTCAAAGTATTCACCCTGAGCACGTATACACTTTTCCATACGTCTGAACCAATTGGAAAATACCTGTGACCACTTTTCTTTAGATATCTCAGATGTCTCGAAATTATAGGCAACCAGCGCATCTTCTCTGCTTTCAAACCCCTTCCCCTTTAGTTTTTCTTTGATTTTTGGAAACAAGTAAAAATCACAAGGCGCTAGGTCAGGGGAATATGGCGGGTGAGAGAGAATTGACACGTTTTTCGAGTTGAAAGAGTCTAGTATTGTGGCAGACGTGTGCGGCGCCGCATTGTGGTAGTGCCAGAGAAGGTGCCGGATTCCTGACTTCGGTCGCTTGTCACACCAAGCTGATATTGAGCACAAACTGTCACATACCATTTGGAGTTCACCGTTCTTTCATTTACTAGCACAATAGTAGCAATATGATCCGTTTCGTAGAAAAACGAGGCGACCATTTGTTTCTGTGTGCTTCGTGCACGACGACATTTCGTTGGAGTTGGCTCGTCTTCAAAGCACCATACAGTCGACTGTCGCTTTGTTTCGGGATCATCGTTTTTTTTCTCGCCTCCGTTGAATCTATCTATCATGAATAGGCACCAATCCACCCGACGACGGTCTTTCTGCTCATCGGTAAGTTTGTGCGGCACCCATCTCGAGCAACGTTTACGGAGAGGAAGGTGGGCGTGAATTACGGTTTTCATTGCTGCTGATCCAATTCCTAGTTCTCGCTCTAGCTCTACATATGTAATTCGTCGGTTAACGCGAATAAGTTTTTCGACTGCACGAACGTTTTCTTGCGTGACCGCGGTTGGCGGCCGTCCTGTCTTCGCCTTATCTTCGAGACGTCCCCGTCCTCTTTTAAATTCAGCAAACCAATTGAATACTTTAAATCTTTTTGTTCATGAAAACCTCATGTGGGGATTATTACTAATAAATAAAGAATAAATAAAGGAAAGAAAAATTTCGACACAGGAAAACGTGTAAAAGAAATAAAGGATAGAAGAATTTCGCGCTGGCAGCCATTGACACAATAGCTCAATTGGCAAGAGCGACGGGGGCGTATACCCGAGGTCGCGGGTTCGAATCCCGCCTGTGTCGAAATTTTTCTTTCCTTTATTTATTCTTTATTTATTAGCAATTGAATAATGTTGCTCGGGAACAAGCAGACTCACCAAAAGTAGAAGCCAAAAGTTCAAAATATTCTTGAGGCTTTAAACCTTTTTTAAAGTCATATAAATCATAGTGCGAAAATCACGTCGACTGAGCTCCATTGTTGTAAGTGAATTCCCGCCAGATTCTCGGAAAAATGATGCTTATTCAAATAAAAAATAAATAAAAGAATTGCATTCTATATTCAAATATGTCAATAAAAAACCAGCCTTTAAGATGGTGTATAGCGCCAGTGTCAATTAAATGAGAAAAGAGTATCTAACTTCTATTGGCCTGCCCCTCGTACACTTAACTAATTTATTAAATACTTTTTATAACAAAACTAGCTTATAAATAAAGAATAAATAAGGGAAAGAAAAATTTCGACACAGGCATTTCCCCGCCTGTGTCGAAATTTTTCTTCGAAAAAAAAAAGAAATTTTTCGAAATTTTTCTTTCCTTTATTTATTCTTTATTTATTAGTAATAATCCCCACATAAGGTTTTCATGAACAAAAAGATTTAAAAAACTAGCTTAACCAGGAAACATTGTTTTGCCATATAAATTAGTTCTAGGAAATTTCTAGCAAATAAAATAAAAGTTTAAGTTAAGTTTAGTAAATTAGGGGTGTACAACCCTTATCCATTTAGGGGTATAAGAACCTATTATTAGACCTACCAAATGTGTTTGCAAATTTTAGTGTAAATTGGTTCAGCCGTTTTGGAGGAGTTTGGTGACAAACAGCTGTGTAGTGTCCGCTTAGAATAGCACTACCCCATTTCTTCCGGTGGGTGTACGTAAGAGGCGACTAACGGTATTGGGGCTTTTTAAGGGATTTTTGGGCGATGCGATTGGAGACCCATCACCAACAACCTTTATTCTACCATCTTTTCCCCACTCAACTTCCTAAAATGGTTGAGGAATTTCTAATTTCTCAGCTCTGGCTACCCCTTTTAGATTTTTTAGCCGTGAGTATATGTATGTATGTATGTATGTATATTTTGGTTCATATCTACCATACCCAAAAATTATTGATACAATAACTAAAATTCTCTATTCCTTACTCAACTTCTGAAACTGACTAAGGCACTACCAATCCAGAAGCTCTGGCTACCCACTTTTGGGATCTCTACCCATGACTATATGTATGTATCTTAAAAGAAGATTTTGCTCCATACCAACAATGACCAAAAACGTTTTACACAGTAACCAAGTAATTGTAAGTGTCGGTCCAGAGGTTGCGGGTTCGATCCCCGCTGAGAGCAACATTTATGTGATGAGCATGAATGATTGTTTCTTAGTCTTGGGTGTTATTTATAAACATGTGTATTATATAATATTAAATATATCATTGAGTTAGGCTTAGAATAACACTACTTGTCGGCTTAGAATAACACTACTTGTCGGCTTAGAATAACACTACCCCAGTTCTGCCGGTGGGTGTACGTAAGACGCGACTAACGGTATTGGGGCTATTAAGGGATTTTTGGGGGATGCGGTTGGAGACCCATCACCAACAACTTTTATGTTACCATCTTTTCCCCACGCAACTTCCAAAAGTGGCTGAGGAATTTGTAATTCCTTAGCTCTGGCTACCCCTTCTAGGGATTTATAGCCGTGAGTATATGTATGTATGTATCATTGAGTTAGTATCCCATAATACAAGTCTTACTTAGTTTGGGGCTAACTTGATCTGTGTATAATATGTCCATATATATTTTTTTATTCAATTGAAACTCTCTTATTATATTCCAGCAACCCCAACAAGTAGAAGAGCAGTCGAGTTCGTTCCAGCAATTTGAGATCAACACCAACCAGCAGGAGCACCAGTACGAGGTTGCCATCATTGAGGAGACGCCTGAGGAAACTGAGAGGTGAGGAATGAGGATACAGTTAAAATGATCTATAAGTTAGTGTGACTTGACCTGTGGTTTGTGGATCCTTGGACACATTAGAAATATTATATATATAAGAAATTTTATTGTTATCAGTATTGTAACAAATATATTTTTTACATTAATATAGGAATTTTTGCTTTAATTAATACAATATTTTTGTCATTTTTGATAACCTAATCAAGCTATAGTTGTGGCTGATTTCTTAGTGATTTCGGACAACTAAACCATACAGGTTTCCTCATGATTTTTTTCCTTACGGTTATATTGTCATATCTATATTAACCACAATTAATATTTTGCTAATTATGATTTATTTTTATTTGGTTGTTCCAGAAATGAAACATCAGTGATCACAACGGAGGAACAATTGACAGCCGCCGGCCAAGCCATGGTGCGGTGGATGAACCAGAAATATGACTTTGTCGTGAGGAAACTACAGTTAAACTATGGTATGGACAAGTGTAAATAGATCAATATCATTAAAATAAATCAGTGTTTTTTTTACATTGATTGCGAACCTATTTTTATACCGTAATCTAGTTGACCAAATAATATTTTAGATGACATTGATTTCGATTTCCTTCAGATAAATCTTTTTTTTCGGTACCCATTTACACCTGCGCGAGTTTAAAAAAAAAGAAAAGAAAGCTATTTATTTGCTGAAATTAAAGGCACACGAACTAACAATAAACACACAAAATACGAACTAAATTATTAAAATCCATACTAATATTATAAATGGGAAAGTGAGTTTGTTTGTTTGTTTATTTGTGACGCTTTCACGCCGCAACTACTGAACCGATTGCTTTGAAATTTTGCAGAAATATAGGTAGAAGTCCAAATTAAATAATAGAGTACTTTTATCCCGGAAAAATTATATTCCCGAGGGATAACAACAATATTGTTTACTTGCGCTGTGTGCTGATTAAAACCGAGGTATGCAAGAGATGGCGCTGGGTATTGCTCGACATATTTTGTTTTATGATTGTCGATATTATTGAAATACTATACTATACTAATACTATTTTAAATAAAAATAATTAAAAATAACATCCAAATATCACAGTGACTTTGCCACCTCGGTTACCAAATCAGTCAGTCACGCTTGGCTACATATAATTATAGTGACTGTCACTGTTGTCACAGTATAGTGATTACAGTGACTTTGTAACGTTATTATCAAGTCACGAAGATATCTCAGGACAATATTAAATAATAGATTCAAAATAACCTTCACTTCAGACTTTTTCAGGCTTAGGACTGTCGCAATAATTTTAATTTAAATTAAGTAAGTGCGGCGTGTTTATTATGTTGAATAAACTTTTTAAAATGATTTTGTTCTAAATCTGTACTTACAATTATTTTGGATCCCCTAAGAGGTTTATATAGTGAATGAAAGTTAATCTAGAGATTTTTGACATTTTTGTATAACATAACATAAACATAAACGATCACGTCGAATATCCCCGAAAGGGTTGGCAGAGGTACTAATACTTCTGAATATCACGTGACATTGTCACCTGGTGTTCAGAGTACCCACGTTTTGTATGGACAGTGTACTCACGTGATAGGGGGCAGGCCTATCGTCGTTTTGTACGAATACACTGTCACATGACTAAGCACAACTCAGCCATGTGGGTTTCCTCACGAAGTTTCCCCTCACCGTTAACAACCATGATAATTTTTTGTATCTAGGAACATAAAACTTGGTGCGATTAAATTTATGAAATTCATCTATCAATCATTCATGGGTATGTACTAACGGCCATAAATTCCATAATTGGGTAGTCATTGCTTCAGAGAAAGTAATTCTTCATCCACTTTTGGAAAACGACTAGGGAAAAGGTAGTTAAATAAAGGTAATTAGTGATGGGTCACCTACTGCATCGCCCAACAATCACTTGAAAAGCCTCAATGTCCTTTATATCCTTTACAACGCCATATAAATATAAAAACAGAAGTTGAGATAGTGTTTCGGTATTTTGAATGTAAACCGGATGCAAAAAATAAAGTCTACGCGGACGAAGTCGCGGGCAAAAAGCTAGTAGAAAAATAAAGTAACAAAAAAAGCAAAACTGGATAAAACACAAATGAGACCGCCAATTGAACTTCTATTTAAGAAATAATCTGTATAAAATGTCTGTATCTGTGATGTACAATAAAGAGTGTTCTAATTTTTAAAAAAAATAATATAACTTAAGACAGAAACACAATAAAAATAAAAGCCTGTATCTGTCTGTAAAATAAACGAATAATTAAAAAATATAGTAGGTTCGTGCCCTCCAACAGCAAAAAGGCACTGACTCAGCAAAAGTTGGGAGTTTTCACAGCAGTGATTTTCAGTCAGCGCCTATATCAGCGACAACACACGCAAATAATTTGTGTGTTTAAGAAAACAGTGTTTAACATTTTCTTGTTTCTTCGTCAACATAATTTTCGTGGATAACAAGTTAGTTTACATAATAAGTTAAATTTACTTTCTGCACACGTGTGTTGACATGCTGAGACGACACCCTTTTGGCAATGTTAATTAATGTTTTTCCTATATATTTTTTTATCTTTGTGTTTTAAATGTGTTTTCTATTATGTGTCATTCTGTTTACGTTTGTGTGTGTGCGTTAATTTGCCAAATAAATGTATTTTACTTTACTTTACTAAAATAATAGTATGACATACGACGTGAGTTTTACACACAATTAGTCATTACAGCACTCGGTTCCTTACCTTATTTTATGAATATGCTATTATAGTATTGTTGTGTTGTAAGTCTACTGATAAAATATATCCCTAGTAGTCATGTGTAAACAGCAAAGATATACTGGCCAGTACACCCTGCTGTGTACCAACTTATAATTTGTATCTATGCTTCACGCGAAAAACATTTACATACCGCGATGTAGGATATGAGTGAGACGCTGCTATGTGCGAGTGAGTCCGCAGTAGTGTGCGCTCTAACAGTACTCCCACAGTACTTTCCTCCTAATTTATGTTTACTTAGTATCATTTATTTATACTATTAATACAACAAACGTACGAATTAAATAATAACATGTGGGATGTAAATAAATAAATAATGTAATTATTTATGCGTACATTTTAAAAGGCAGGTGTCCGCAGTATGAAGAATAAAAGAGCATGTATGAAAAGATAGATGGATGTAAACGAAGCCAGAGAGGTTTGCCAGGATCGTACAAAGTGGCGATCGATAGTCTCTCCCTACCCCAATGGGAACTAACGGCGTGAGAATATGTATGTATGTATTTATGCGTACACACCACAGTCATCCTTTACTTCTCTCACATTTTCTTACTTGTGTTATAATATGATTTCCTTCTATTCCATTTTAGACGCCGGTGTAAAACTACTTCACTCTTCAGGCGGATGCATCCAATGCGTGTATTTCACCACGCCCAGTATGCAGATGGCTTTCAATGCTGTGCCGCAGTTTTTGTGTATTGAGACTGGTGAGTATTTAGTTTTACCATGAAACATTATTAGCTGTGTTGTGTCTGCTTAGAATAACACTACCCCGTTTCTTTCGGTGGGTGGACGTAAGAGGCGACTAACGGTATTGGGGCTTTTAAGGGATTGTTGGGCGATGCGGTTGGAGATACATCACCAACAACCTTTATTTTACTATCTTTTCCCCATGCAACTTCCAAAAGTGGCTAAGGAGTTTCTGATTCCCTAGCTCTGACCACCCCTTCAAGGGATTCGTAGCCGTGAGTATATGTATGTATGTATGTACATATTATTTTTAGGGCTCCTACTGCTTAGACTTTGCGATCTGTCACCAGAGTGTATCTAATAAACCGAGACATTAGTGGGGTTTAGTTTTGAAAGCAAAATCCTTTTATGGTTCCATACCTAAAGGTAAGGTTTGCCGTGTAGTGCCGGATTAGAATGTCGCTACCCCTTCCTACCCACGGGTGTCGTAAGAAGCGACTAAGGGTATTGGGGCTTTTTATTGGATTTTTGGGTGATGCTGTTGGAGACCCATCACTAAAAACCTTAATTTTACTATCTTTTCCCCACACAACTTCCAAAAGTGGCTGAGGAATTTATGATTCCTTGGCTCTGGCTACCCCTTCTAGGGAATTACAGCCGTGAGTATGTATGTACCTAAAGGTAATGTCTGTCTGTTTCCAGGCTGTATCTAATAAACTGTGACAGCTAGAAACTTGTTTTTTTATTTATAACATTAAAATTTGAATAAAATAAATATTTTTAAGGCACTGATACCAAATTCAATTACCCATACTATAATTTTGTACCGCTATCCCAAGCACAAACAAAGACACTTAAAAGTCTCATACATACATACATATACTCACGGCTATAAATCCCTAGAAGGGGTAGCCAGAGCTAAGGAACTAAAAGTTCCTCAGCCACTTTTGGAAAGTTAAGTGGGGAAAAGATGGCAAAATAAAAGATGTTGGTGATGGATCTCCAACCGCATCGCCCAATAATCCCTTAAAAGCCCCAATACCGTTAGTCGCCTCTTACGAACACCCACCGGCAGAAATGGGGTAGTGTTATTCTAAACACTACACAGCAAAAAGTCTCCTAATTGTTATATTATTAATGACTAAAGTTTAATTAGAAGAAAAGTCCATACTTTTTGCATAAGGTCTCATAAGAAGACCCAGAAGGAGGATCTCTCTAACTGATTTTGTGAGTGTATCCCTGTGAGATTCTGGGTTCGGTATTATACATTATTTAATAAATCGTCCAGTTAGTATCCCTTACCACAGCTCAATGTACCTTTCTAGATGCTTACTGGATGTGTGTTATATGTCCAAATATATTATTTAAATTGAAACAAAGACCGGTCCCCTGATTACGTATATTTTGCGACTGACGGTGACGATTATGACGCAAGTTGCAATATTGTCGCTGTCAATGTCATACATTTGAATTCGATGACAGCGACAATATTGCAACTTGCGACACAATCGCGGTCCCTATAGATACATTATCAGCTCTGTCATGAGCCTCGCACAATAATCATACCATTATACCACAAGAAGACAAATTTTAAGTTCTGTTATAACCCAAAATATATAATTTATTTACAGGAATTGAATTCAACTCGCCAGCTCCCGTGGTCGGCGGCGGTGTCAGTGTTAAGAAGAACGTGACACTTTTCTTAGCGGAGGACGGAAATGGGAAGTCGGTTATTGTTAGCGCTGGTAAGTAGACGTTTTTATTAACCCTTTATAAGGCAGAGGTATGATCAAAAATCCATTGTATTTCACTTCTATTTAAAGGTAGGTAAGGTTGAAATTATGGTGGCCACTATTTAGCCACTGCCTTATAAAGGGTTAATGTTTTGTATGGGTCTATAATTTGAAAAGGAATCGAGTTTAACTTTCTAGCTCTCATGATGAGTCAGTTTTAAGAAGAACGTGACACTTTTCTTAGCGGAGGACGGAAATGGGAAGTTGGTTATTGTTAGCGCTGGTAAGTAGAGGTTTTCATTAATGTTTGGTATGATGTACAATATAATATAGAGAGGAATCGAGTTCAACTCTAGCTCCCATGGTGAGTCAGTTTTAAGAAGAACGTGACACTTTTCTTAGCGGAGGACGGAAATGGGAAGTCGGTTATTGCTAGCGCTGGTGGGTAGAGGTTTTTATGGATGTTTTGTATGGGTTTAGGATATAGTTAAGAGTAAAACGTTGCATTGAGCGTAAGTTTATGCACGAACAAAAATAATTTCTCACCCAAGCAAGGTGCTTTCAACGTAAAAATACTCTAAAATAAATATTTAATTAAAAAGATGCCCTAGAAACTGTTTTCCTGCCATTTTTACAGAGAAACATTACTGCGCAAATGAGCTTGCTTACTATCTTTTTTTGATCTATTTGCCATTTAGATTTTATTATCTTTAGTTTTTTTATGTTTTTTCCGCAGTAAAACTTACATTTTTGTTCCAGGAATCTCCTCCCTAATCGGCGAAGACGTGACCTGGTTGCTAGAGACGTTCAAATCGTGCAATCCTGCCTGGAGACAGGTCAGATGCGTTGTGTGTGATCCAAGCAAGTGTCAGCAGGTAAATTAATAAATAAGTCCTATTTGAAATGTGATAGTTTAGATGTTTGTGTGTTTGAGGTAAAAAGGATTCTCAATTAAAGAATGTATATGAATGAAATTTAGTAGAATGCCAGATAATGACCTAAATTATAGCCGTGTAGTGTCGGTTTAGAATAACACTACCCCATTTCTACCCGTGGGTGATCGTAAGAGGCGACTAAGGGTATAGGGGCTTTTTAAGTGATTTTTGGGCTATGTGGTTGGAGACCCGTCACCAAAAACATTTATTACTACCATCTTTTTCCCAATAAACTTCCAAAAGTGGCTGAGGAATTTCTCATTCTAAAGCTCTGGCTACCCCATTAAGGGATTTATAGCCGTGATTATATGTATGTATGTTATAACAAAGGATACTTTTTTCCAGGAAAAATTTTACCAATAAAATATTCATGCCTGATTGAACTCAGAGTACCGGAATAAACGCCTAAAGTTTGGCATTGGAAAATTTACAGTACGAAGTCTGTCGGGTCAGCTAGTTTAATATAATACAATACGATTATAACATCCAAGACTAAGAAACACCATTTATGCTCGTCACATAAATATTGATCTCAGCGGGAATCAAACCCCGCGACCGCTGTCCACTCGGCCACGACTGTCGTCAAACAACTTATCTAGTATCAATAGCTTTACGACCTATGCGTATTTTGTTCTAACCAATCGATGTATTTATAATCTTCTACAAATTTCATTCATTTAAAAGTTAGTGGGGCAGGGGAGGGGGTAAACATTTTTGTTAATATCTTTTAAATTACTTATGATTTTAGAAACTAAACATATTTGTATTTAATTTTATACAATATATTTCATACTTAATCACTACCTTTAACTATTGACGTTCTATGTTTTTTATATTTTCAGTTTTGTCTTTTCCTCTACTAAAAAAAAAACGTTATTCTCCAGGCAGTCCGCGCAGCGTTCCCATCCGCCCACGTGTCCTGCTCAGTATGGCAAGCCAGTGCGGCGGCGGCGGCGGCGGCAAGGGATGCAGGACTAGTCTGTCATAGCGATCTACTAGCTAGGACCAAGACGTATGCGCTGGCAGCACTGAGACAGGATCATACGCCGGCGCAGATACAGGTAAGAGAAAAAAAAACTTGTCGGTAGATTTAAATTTTCAAAAAATTTGAGGGATACCCAGAAAATAAGGTAAGCGAAAAGCACAAGAAAATAGTAAAAAAAAAAAACGAAAGCCCTGCATTAAAGTGGTGAAGTGCGGTAAGAGACCCAGGACTAGACTATCATTGTGATCTATTAGCTAGGACCAGGACGTATGCGCTAGCAGCACTGAGACAGGATAATACGCCCCGGCGCAGATTCAGGTTTTATGGAAAATAAAGAATAAAATAATTGTAGGTAGCTTTAAAATTTTCAAAAAATTTGGAAAATCCCAGAAAATGGTACAAAATATGGTATTCACAAAAAATAGTAAAAAGAAATAACCAAAAATATGCGTTGAAGTGCGCCATGCGTGTTAGGACTAGGCTTGGGTAGATCCAGCTCCGCGAGGGGATTCGAATCACCAGGTTCAGGCTCAGTTCCGGTACTGAATCCTCTTAACCGGGCCGGACCGCTTATCGAATCCGGCTCGGTTATGAAATTCGGAACTGAATCAAACAACCAAAAAATACCACGCTTACGGAACGTAACGATTGCTGTTGACATACATTTAAAAAACAAATATCTCATATGTATAATGATTCTGTTTGTGTAAAGGCTATGTTGGCTAACATAAAAATATCCATATGTAAAAAAAATAATAATATTTAGAAACATCTTAACAACATCTTATAACAATATCTACACATAAATATATGCAAATCAGAAAGTGACACAACATAAAACACTATCGTATTTATAATATCACTATAAACACCATTATTTATGAAAAGATTGATAAATCTATTAAACGAAATTGGCAAACAAAGAACAAAAAAGGACAACTCTCTTTTCGTCTCTGTCTCCCGAGTTCAAATTGTATTACATTCTTGTCCCGCTCTCACGTTCAGCAAGCAAAGCAAATGTAACGGTAATAATCGAACCGATCCTGAACCTGATGCCTGAGCCTGTTGTTCGAAAACAATAAAACCGAGCCGGTGCGGAGCGGCCCGGTTAAGCGAACCTGCACCTGATAAGAAAGAGTGGGGCCGGTTAGGCCAATCAGGCTCACGCAGGGATTCGAATCATTTGAATCCACCGAGCCGGACCTACACACGGCTAGTTAGGACTAGTCTGTCATAGCAATCTACTAGCTAGGACCAAGACGTATGCGCTGGCAGCACTGAGACAGGATCATACGCCGGCGCAGATACAGGTTAGAAGAATTATAAAAAAAATATGATATCATTGAAAAAAATTAAATTAAATATTGAAAATTAAAATAAACATAAGAAACTTATGGGAGCAAAAAAAAGTTAAATTATTAGTTGAAGAAAAATGAGTTAAAAAAGCACACCGCAGTGTATTTCTCACTTGCCGTTCATTGCTCACTCGGTCTTGAAATCATTCGATCATTGGTTGATTTATTAGATCCTTTGGATGGAACGGCCGGTAAAACTAGTACGACCATTTAAAATTTTGACTATCCTTTCAACTTTCATTCTTAAATTATTAATTTGTTTGTCTTTTATTTTTGAGTTATTTATTTTGGATCGTTTACTTTGTTGGACTTGAGAATTTACTTCTTAATTAATTAATTTATTTATTTATATGCATCACACTACAGACATGAAACAGTACATGATAAATAACATGCTTAATGCCTTATGTTCTAGTTACAATGTCCTTAATTGTGTATTGACAGCTTTTTTTTTTATTTATTTAATTTATGCGTGTAAACGTTAAACTCTTAAATATTTATAAAGTACCCTAGTTAATAATAATAATAATATTGTGAAAAAACCTAACAAGACAGAGTAAAATAAAAGTAAAAGTAAAATAAAATAACAACTAAGGAAGTAGAATAGTAGTATCAACAATTTAAATTTTGTAACTTTACTTTTGTTTGTTTTGAGATACATTTCTTATTTGTGATCTAAAACGGTTGAGACCCACAAAAATGTCAAGTCTATTGTTCAAACTATTATATAGGCGTCTCATATGAATGAATGGGTCGTGCTGAGCTCTTAGGCTTTTACAAGTAGGTAAATTAAAAGTGTTTACGTTTTTAACAGATCGAGGTCTGAAGTTATGAATATTTAAATTCAAAGTAGAGGCTAATGTAGTACAAAGTGTACTGTGCAGAATCTTATGGAGTGTGATGAGCATTATTTCTGTTCGACGGGTTTCTAGCGTGCTAACTTTAAAATGCAGCTGCCGGCTTAGGTACGATCGTTGTGTATATTTTAGACCATAGCGATAAGTTATCATCCTGAGAAATCTAGCCTGTACCCTCTCGATAGCGTCAATATGCACCTGGTAAAATGGGGTCCAGATCACAGCGCAATATTCTAGTTTACTACGTATAAAGCTATAATAAAGCAAAATGAGCGATCGTGGATTACGAAAATCTCTACTGACTCTGGACAAGAAACCTATCATTTTATTGCATGAGGATATCAGATACTCATAATGTGGTCTAAATGAAAGTTCCCTGTCAAGTATAACCCCCAACTCTTTAACTTGATCCTCTTTCTGCAAGCGTTCATCATTTATTTTATATGGGTAGTCGGCATAATCTGATTTGGTTGTGGAAAAGGGCATTAAAAAGCATTTACTGGTATTCAAATACATCCGAATAACTTGTTCTTAGCAGTGCTAGATAAAAATCGTTATATTTTTTATCCCTTTTGAACTAACTAATCAATAATTATAATCACTCAAACTTTACTCCTTAGTCTATCATTAACTTGACAACACTGCAATACTCAATAAGAAGTTATAGGTATTGAAAAAAAATCACTATTACCAATTATTATACCACTTTAAACCACCATCTAAAAAAGTTTATACTTAAATCAGTATACTTAACAAACCTTTTTAACATTTTTATGTTAGTAAATACTAATTTAATGTTTTTTGACATGAATTCCTCATGTGGGGATTATTACTCATAAATAAAAGATGTTATTAAAGGAAAGAAAAATTTCGACACTGGCGGGGTTCGAACCCGCGACCTTCGGGTATACGCCCCCGTCGCTCTGCCAACTGAGCTACAGTGTCAGTTGGCATCCAGCGCGAAATTTCTCTATCCTTTGTTTCTTTTTTACACGTTCAAGTAGTGTAAATACTATTTTAATTTATATAAAAATATCGAATATAGAAATACGAATTAAAAACTTGCATGTTAAATTTTCCAGTATTAAATATGTATATTATATTATTTCAGGTGTTAAAACGCGCTATAGTAGGCTCCAGACAAGCTCAAAGCAACAAGCTGTGGGAAAACATGACTCGACCAGGCGGAGCTTTGGCCAAACTGGATTCTTGGTTGGAGGCTGATAACTACACCAATATATTACATAAGGTATGTGAAACATGTTTTAAACTAGTAGCTTTTTACAAGATTTTGATTTAAAAGTGAAGCCTAGGTAGCATGAGCATGTGCATGTGCATGAGCATGAGGCATGTGAAAGCGAGTCTATCACGTAAGAAGCGGAAAACTGACAGATTATCAATACGAAATTTGTCAGTATCTCATTTCTCACGTGACATACTTTCTTTCACAAGTCTCATGCTATAACTTAATAGTAATAGCGAAATAAAAAAATCCAATTTAAATTTTACCAGTTCTTTAACATACATAAATATACTCACGGCTATATTTCCCTAGAAGGGGTAACCAGAGCTAAGGAATTATAAATTCCTCAGCCACTTTTGGAAGTTGAGTGGGGAAAAGATGGTAAGAATAAAGGTTTTTGGTGATGGGTCTCCAACCGCATCGCCCAAAAATCCAATAAAAAGCCCCAATACCCTTAGTCGCCTCTTACGACACCCGTGGGTAGAAAGGGCTAGCGACATTCTAAGCCGGCACTACACGGCAACAGTTCTTTAAGTCCTTTTCTAATTTTTAATTAAGTTTTAAGAAAAAGGCTCGACTTATATAATTTGCATGGGTACTCTGAACACCAGGTGACAAAGTCACGTGATGTTCAGAAGTATTAGTACCTCTGCCAACCCCTTCGGGGATATTCGGCGTGAACGTTTATGTTATGTTTTATGTTATGTTATGTTTATATAATTTGACATATTACTTATGGCTGGGTAAAATTCCGAGTCCGTCGTGAGGCTTAAAGAATAAAGCGACTTTCAGAGTCAAGCCTTAAAGGCCTGAGTCTCACGGATCACTGGACTTAACCCTCATAGCCAAATGGTCCTAAGTATGTGACCCTATATTAATTGAATACGGCAATAGGTCCACCCCTATCACGTAGTTACACAGTCCAAACAAAATGTGGGTATTCTGAGCACCAGTTGACAATAATGTCACGTGATATTCTGAAGTACTAGTACCTCTGCCTCACATTCGAAGTGAACGCTTGGATTTTGATATTAATACCATATTCATATTCTCCATTGCAGGGCCTAGAAAGGCTATTAGCCAAGCTGCAAGCGGCGATGCGGCCTCAAATGCAGCCTGATGAATTTGTAGCAGCTTTCTTTACGGTCGCCAACCAACTCGAGGAAGAGAGGAGGAATTTCGCTATTAGCAAATTGAGAGTAAGTCAACTGTTTGATAAGTGTGTGAGGTTGAACTGTGTGCTGAATGTATGAAAAATGTGGTTTTTTAATTTATAGAATATTACACTTTCCTTATAGTAAACTGAGTTAACTGTGTGTTCAGTTAGTGAATAAATGATGTGCGATGGAGTTGTGAATCTAAATGACGATAAACGAAAAAAACGATTATAAAGAACGATTATACTGAGAGTGAGTGAATTGGTGGGCTGAGTGAATGATTTATGATGGAATTGTAAATGAAAAGTTTATTTTGGGGTAATAGTATTGGATAGAATAGGTTGTTTTTTACAATTTGAATGAAATAATACTAAATGAATAAATGTAATATCATATGTTGTAATAATTAGTTTCTTAATATGATTTATTTAATATTACAGTAATTCAATTTTTTCTTGAAGTAACAGCATTGTAGTGGGTTGTTTCACAATAAATAAATAAAAAATTGGAAGATAATATTTTTATATACAAGTTTTGTTCCATCTTAATATTTAATTATCTTGATTAGTAGACTCTTTTACTTGTACAAGACAGTATGACATTATTATTTCTACAATTTCCAGGAGACAGAAGCCCAGAAGCAAACGCCTACGGACACGATAACCCAGTACGCTTACAACCTGATGAGCCATCAGACTAAATTGGCACAGAAGAGCCTGGACGATAGGGTTGGAAGGTAACATTTGATTTAAACTAGTGTATGTAAATAAATAAAGGATAAAAAAAAGGAAGTTGCCGTGTAGTATAGTAGTGTAGTGTCGGCTTAGAATAACACTACCCCATTTCTACCCGTGGGTGATCGTAAGAGGTGACTAAGAGTATAGGGGCTTTTTAAGTGACTTTGGGGCGATGTGGTTGGAGACCCGTCACCAAAAACATTTATTATTACCATATACTTTCCCCAATCAACTTCCAAAAGAGGCTGAGGAATTTCTCATTCCAAAGCTTTAGCTAACCCGTTAAGGGATTTAAAGCCGTGAGTATATGTATGTATGTCTAAATAAAGGAAAGAAAAAATTCGACACCGGTGGGGATCGAACCCGCGACCTCGGGTATACGCCCCCGTCGCTCTGCCAATTGAGCTGCCGTGTCAATGGCTGCCAGCGCGAAATACTTCTATCCTTTGTTTTTACACTTTTAAGTAGTGTTTGCGTTCCCTTTTTCCTCTTCTTTGCTTTATTTATTAGTAATAATCCATCCACATGAGGTTTTCATGAACAAAATCATTCAAATTAGTGTATGGAATTTGTCACGTTAAGCCTCCGTAACATAATACAGTAAGCGGGCCTTCTGTTACGGTAGTAGTTTTCTTTCTTTCTAGTCGGCCAACCCGCAATTCGGTATGCAAAGTTTTAAAAAAGTGGTGCTGATTACGAAACCATTTTGAGATATTATGTTTTTAAAACATATTTTCTTGAAATTAAATCAAACAAAGCTAAGATGACCGTTATTTTAACAAAATACTGTAACAGTATTTGACCTTCAGCGTTATTTCAAAGACAATCGTTTTTGCAGTTTATAAATAAAATATCGAAAATGAAAAGTTTGTTTAGTATCGAATCGTAATAATTTCATTTGAGATCACAAATTCGTGAAATGTTCTGCAATCAGCAACATTTTTATTAAACATTTCGCTTTATTTGCATGTCGCTACGTGATATTTTCGATCGATGACGTCATTAAGTACAAAAGTTGAATAATCTTTAAAAAATCATAACTTTGCAGTTACTCATTTTAGATGAAAAATATTCAAAATTAGTCTTTTATTTTCGTGTTTGCTATCGAATAAAAATATTTATAAATACCATAAAAAAAACTTTGCATACCGAATTGGCCAGCGTGGTGGACTATGGCCAAATCACCCTAGTAGGCTTGAGCCCCTTGGTGGAGATGTATATGAGCTTAGAGACAGTGTATGGAATTTCACTACCCCTTTCTAGCTTTGTCGTAAGAGGCGACTTAGGACATTTTTAAATATAAAATAAAATATTTTATTTACGCTCTCACTGTTTAAGTATAATAAAGTAAATATCTACAAGAAAATATACTGAAGACCTTAAAAAACATTGTTAGCTAAATATGTGTCTAGCACATTATTTTTAACAGTTATTACGACACCTTAATATTTGCTATAAAATATGACTTCCACGTGAGGTTTTCATGAAAGAAAACATTCTAATAATATGACTTGATACCTACGTGGTATCTATGGGGTCCGAGTCATATTTTCCCATTTTTATGACTAATTAATTTGTCCCCAGAAGACAGAGCAGCGCGGCCATTTGCAAATATGGTACTTCAACTCAGGAATGCTCGTGTTTGTTCAGCAAAGTGTTCAAGTTGCCTTGCAGACATATACTCATGCTGACCACAGAACTAAAAGTGAGTTATATATATTATACATACATATACTCACGGCTATAAATCCCTTAACGGGGTAGCCAGAGCTTTGGAGTGAGAAATTCCTCAGCCACTTTTGGAAGTTGATTGGGGAAAAGATGGCAATAATAAATGTTTTTGGTGACGGGTCTCCAACCACATCGCCCAAAAATCACTTAAAAAGCCCCTATACCCTTAGTCGCCTCTTACGATCACCCACGGGTAGAAATGGGGTAGTGTTATTCTAAGCCACCACTACACAGCAAGTATGTAATAAAAATGGATCGCTAAATGTGTTGCTAAGAGCAAAACAGCTAGACCAAGTCGACTGATTGTAAAATGTTACTTAAATTTAGGAGAAGTTTCTCAGTTATAGAAAATGTGAAAAAGTTGTGAGAGTAATATTACATACATCTTTTTTCTGATCGCATGACAGAGACCCTCAGCGGGTCGGCTAAATATGGCAATTCGATGACATCCATCAAGTGAATGACAATTATTTTTGACAGTACGTAGTCTCTCGGGTCAGCTAGTGTAGTATAATATTCGTTCACTCAGGGTTGTAATAATTAAATGTTTTATTCACACATGGATGCCGTTCATTCGTGTTGAATAATTTTAAGTCGTAAGAGGCAAACGCTTGATTTCTGAATTGAGTATTCAAGCTGAGAACAACTTAAGTATCGTTTTGTCTCATTCGGTTGTTAAGATTTTAATGGGACAGAACAATACTTAAGTTGTTCTCAGCTGGAATACTCAAATCGGCGAAAGTGTTCAAGTTGCCTTGCATACTCATGTTGACCACAGAACTAAAAGTGAGTTAAACTTGTTTCATTCCTTTAAATCATTCACTCAAGTATTGAAACTTTTAAAGAAATAAATTAAAAGGAAGTTAAATTCATTGAATATCCACTCATTCGCTTATGTGCAAATTATTTATCTTATTAAATCACATATTTTTTTATTCAATTAAATATTCTCTCACGTATTCGTAGCTTGCATTCAGTTGTGTTAATAGGCTATTTGACTAAGTTTTGAAAACTACCTTACGGTGTTAATTTGTTTATAAGGAGCCCTAAAAAAAATTTCTGTTTTCATTCTAGCTATTTTATTAAAAAATCGAAAAAGAAAATGCAATATTCAAATGTGCCTCGAAAACGCGACTTTAAGTAATATGGCGGCTGTAGCAAAATGACGTCAATTCCTGATTAAACACCAATGAGCTAAGCGATACACAGTCTGTTTATGTGCAATCTACGTCATTATAGAAATAGCCAATCACGGTCGTTTTTAGTCACGTGACAGTTGCATCAAAAATACTTATTTTAGGAGACGGATTATAGTGAAATAATGCAATATTTTTATCTCGCATTTTTACATATTTCTCCAAAAAAGAAATATTAAGACTAGTGAAATAAAAGAAATGTATATTTTTATTACAGTCAATTAGCCTATTCTTAAAAGCAAAGTTTTCAAGTTGCCTTGTAGAAACATACTCATGCTGACCACAAAACTTAAAATGAGTTTTATACTTGACTGTCATTCACTCATATATTATTTCAATCACTCACGTATTTAAATCTCTCACTTATTTATTCACAGTTGAAATTCAATCATTCGGTCGCAAAATGATAGCGTTCGTTCCCTCATTTAATTACCCTTTGCCATTCCCTTATTCATCATTACTATTAAGTGGTAAGAAGCGACCTAGGAGTTTGGGCTCTTTAAGTGATTATGGTGGTAATGTGTCTGGAAGATCGTTATCATCTTTGCCCACGGACTTAGAAATGTGGCTGAGGAATTTCAGATTCTAACGATTTAGCACCTCTTTTTACGATTTATAGCCGCGAATATTGGCATGTAGGTATATACTGTCCACTCATGCAGTATGTTTAATTTGTATTTATTTTCTCATATACTCACGGCTATATTTCCCTAGGAGGGGTAGCAGGACCTAAGGAATTATAAATTCCTCAGCCACTTTTGGAAGTTGAGTGGGGAAAAGATGGTAAAAATAAAGGTTTTTGGTGGTCAAAAGATCGGTCAATTATGAATTTCTATGTGATTTTCGTAAATTATTATGTACATCTTTAAATTTTTATATGTATATATATATATATATATATATATATATATATATATATATATATATATATATATATATATATTATATTTTTTGTTGTTACGTGGTGAACGAAGGTGTGAGTGAATGGTTTATGAATTGAGTTTACTCTATGGCACATTACAATCATCATTTCTTACAGGCATTATTTTATATATATATATATATATGTGTTTATAATAATTGACTCAAAACAATGATAAAAATTTGCATTTTACAGGTAAAAACGCACATTCCGTTCGAGCCCCGATGGACTGTGCAGCATTGTCTGTTCGGATGTGAGACCAACCCTGGCAATACCGCCACTTCCACTGGTGAGAAATGTTATGTTTATATTTATTGATATAAGGGCATAGATGTCCTAAAAAAGGATAGATAGGTTATTTACGAGGAAACCGGCGCTTGTGTGTGGCACCTATTGCGGCAGATGAACGCACATTACTAGAAATAATATCCAAACAACACATATATTGAAATATAGGCGAGATAGCACATCTCATAGCAAGCGCTAAAAAGAGATAAACATATTTTCTCTGTACCGACGTGAAATATGACACTAAGACAACCGTTTGACAAAGAATAATTTAGATCTATACACACGATACACCTAATTTATGAATGATAAATAATCCCATCATTTTGGTGGTTTTTTTTCTATAGTTTGTCGATTATTTTGATAAACAAACACGCCATTCGCGATTATTTTGATAAACAAACACGACAAAATAGGTTTACGATTGCGACGGCAGCTAGTGTGCGACTAAAGTCAGATGAGCCATTTAGCCTGTTTTTTTAAGTACCATTTATGAGCGCGCATAACTTATTAACGGGTTTTTATTAGTCATTGTCAGTAATTGTTTTGTTATTTATTATTTCTGTTTTTGTTCTTTGTTAATGTTTTGTGTATGCACTTTTTTATTGTTCTCTGAGGCAATGAATAAATGAGGTACGACATGATAGTCCAATGGGAAGAACACCCACCCGTAAACATAAGGGCTTGAGTTCAAATCCCGGGTCAGGCCTACACCAATTTGTCTTTTCTTTAAGACATATGTGTGGTTAATTTATCATGGTTATTAACGGTGAGGGAAAACATCGTGAGGAAACCCACGTGGCTAAGTTGTACTTAGCCGTGTGACGGTGTATTCGTTCAAAACGGCGATAGGCCTGCCCCCTATCACGTGAGTACACTGTCTAAGCAAAACGTGGGTACCTTCTCTGGACACTAAATGGCGCTGCCATGTGAGTTCAGAAGTATTGGTACCTCTGCAAACCCCTTCGGGGAAAACGGCATGAAAGTTTAAGTTTTAGTTTAGTTATTGTGGTTTTCTTACGAATTTCCATGATATTTTAAATAAATTGTTTTTGATTAAAACAATGCTTAGTAAGTGCAGTAGCAGTAAGTGCTTAAAATCAAAGAGAGATTTCTGAAGTAAAATACTTGCTAAATTTCTCCATTACTTTCTTTGTCGAAAAATAATAGAAAATATCCCAAAAACGTGTGTTGTATTGTACACATAAACATAATTGTTTGTTAAATGTCATAGATATCCCCTACCTATATATTTTTTGTATATTGTGTGAATTATAAATGTTAATATATTAATTTTACAGCAGGCGGCACCATAATGGAGCAAGTGGTGGTGGACACAGACAGACAGACAATACAACAGGGGACGCCGCAAATACATCAGGTAACATATTTTTTTTAATAATGATCGTATCTGGCTTGAGATATGAAGATTTTCTCAATAAAGTTAGATGTCTATTATTGAAAAAAAAATAGTAGAAGAAAACTTCAGTTTTATGATATCTTTATATTAATGCCTGATCCAAAAATATCAGCGTATTTAAAAAAAAACGCAGAGGTAAGTCATATATTGTACATTTCAAGTTTATATACAGAAGGAGAGCGTAAGACATTTTTGTACAAATATTGTTATGTGTTTAAAATATATGAAATAAATGAAAAATGCTTTGACCAACAAGCAAGTGACTTGACAGACGCGTGTATACGTTTTTATTTATTGTCAAAGTTTTGGTGTAATTTACGTTGAGGAGATGATTATGAAAGCATCAGATTTAATAAGTTTTTTTGCTGTAAAGAAGAAAAATAATTAATTTGGCCAGAAAATTAAATTATAACAACTATGATTTGGTAACAAAAACAACATACAAATATCACATTGCCTGTTGGTCTGTTCACTCATTCCTTGATGTTTTTTTTTATTTTACCAATCTTTAAAAGAATTATAAAAATATTAATTTTATTAATATAATATTAGTACTGAATTACTCCTTCTCCCACAAAAATAACATGGGTTCTAATGGTTTTAGTTTATTGTGTTTTTTTGTATTTTTCTATACTTGTAAGAGTAGATTTCTTCAAAATTGTTTTCTTAACTTTTTGCTTTATTTATTAGCATAGTTTATTTTAAATTAAAAAGATTATTGTGAGCCAAGAGCATTGTTTAAGAAACATTTGTAAGCTGGCACTGATTTAATGCAGTGTTTGAAGCCTATAGCACAGACTTACGTCTATTATAGGCATCAATGTATAATGCATAGTCCCTCAAGCCAACCATATGTCCAATTTCACAATGTATTTTTCATATATTGTATGTTAGCTGATTTGTATTAGGCTTAACTACTTAATAAACTTTACTTTACTTTTGTATTACAGGTAGGTGGAGTAAGACAACAGCAATATGTATTTGCAGCTCAACCGGGACAACAAGCCACGCCAGTTTCGCAGGTAATTTTGTTTAAATAACTAATTTTTAAATAAAACTGTGTAGGAGACTGTTAGCTTCATGGGAGCTGAGCCAAATAATAATATATGTTTGAAGAACGAAGAACGAACAAGTGAATGAAATCCTTGTATTTGTGAATGAATGAATGGTTGAATGAATTGACTGACATGTTGTTGAACGAGACTGAATTGTTGTACATTCCAACAAAGATAGATTTAGATCAAACACAAAAAATGTAAAGGCAGGCGTCCGTTGTCTGAAGAATAAAAGAGCATGTGTGATTGAATGAAAGAATAATGTAAGTAGATAAAGTTCGAGAGGTATGCCTGGATAGTACTAACTGGCGATTAATAGTCTCGCCTACCCAAATGGGAACTATTAGCGTTAGTATATGTATATCTACATACCACCCTGTAATATGCAAATAGACTGAATATTTATATATACTATTATTAAAATATGAAGTAACTTAATTGATTTAATTTATAATTTTAGATCTAATCAGAATGTTTTTGTTCATGAAAACCTCATGTGGGGATTATTATTAATCTCTCTCTCTGAGTTAAATCAGGCGTGAATATTTTATTGATTAAATTTTACCGGGATGAAAAGTATCCTATTACCCCTTTTTGCACCCCCATTTCGACTCATTTCTCCAATCGTTTCTTTTGTTTCTTGGGTCCATTCCTGTACAACAAAGTAAATCGAGAATTTTCGTGTGCCGAACTATCCTCGTTTAATTATAAAAGAAAAGTAGCAGACTGGCTCAAAACAAAGAGCTACGATGAATCAGAGTTACTTCTAACCTACATTAGATGAATCGCGCACAAAAGCTCAATCACCCATATAACTTCTCCTCACACACGCACACATACACGCACGCGGCTCACATACACACACACACACACACACACACACACACACACACACACACACACACACACACACACACACACATACTATTGTACTAGAGGACAACACGATTTGTATTAGTTTACGAAAAAAATAAAATTTTGTAATATTGATGTCCATGCCACAGGTTCGACCTATTATGGCATCAATGTCCACCTATGTGTATACTACCTTCCTTCAAATGTAAATCCAATTATTTCGTAGTGCTCTAGCTATGACTGTATTAGGTTTTAATTGTAAATAAAGATTATTATTATATTATATTTTATTTCAAAATTTGCGTCAATTGCATTCTGCCAATTTTCATTCATATACATGATGTACTTGAGGAGCTTTTTCGCCTCAAATACGCAAACATCTAAACTTTCACATTTATAATATTAATAGGATTTTAGACCTATTATTGCAATGCCCCACTAAGGGGTATCACAATTTTTATGTGGAACTACCACAATTTGTGATACAAAATAAATAAATAAATATATTAGCTGTGTAGTGTCGGCTTAGAATAGCACTACCCCATTTCTTCCGGTGGGTGTACGTAAGAGGCGACTAACGGTATTGGGGCTTTTAAGGAATTTTTGGGCGATGCCGTTGGAGACCCATCACCAACAACCTTTACTCTACCATCTTTTCCCCACTCAACTTCCAAAAGTAGCTGAGAAATTTCTGATTTCTATATGTATGTATAAATAAATATGTGTGTAGGAGGCTTAGAATAACACTAACCCATAAGTGCATGCGTTCAGCCGATGTGACGGGAGTCCAACAATCGTATATTTTATAATATTTTTCCCTCTCAACTCCCAAAAGCTGAGGTATTTCCGAAGCTATGGTTATCCCTTCTTGGTAATCAAAAATGTGAGTATATGTGTAAATCAATAAAGGATGGTTAGTAAAGTTTGCTGTGTAGTGTCGGCTTAGAATAGCACTACCCCATTTCTTCCGGTGGGTGTACGTAAGAGGCGACTAACGGTGTCGGGGCTTTTAAGGGATTTTTGGGCGATGCGGTTGGACACCCATCACCAAGAACCTTTATTTCACCATCTATTACCCACGCACCTTCCAAAAGTGGCTGAGGAATTTCTTATTCCTTAGCTCTGGCTACCCCTTTCTTGGGATTTATAGCCGTGAGTATATGTATGTGATGGTTAGTAGTTGATTTTCAAACACATCGCTCAACAAACACTTAAATTTTTTAATTTTTATTTTATTGAATTTCTGCATGTTTTTTTTTTCTTTTTGTGTATTTTTTTTGCTATTCAAATTTGTTGATTCGAACAAATAAAAATCTCTTTTTCTCGTTCTTTCCTTTTTTTTCTTCATAAAATCTACTCTCATTGGAAAATCGATTGTAAGTTCTAAGTCTACTCTACACAGCCAATTATTTTTTTCTAGATTAATAATATTAGTAAAATTATTTACAATCCTGAAACAAGATTTTAAATTTTTACAACCCATATGATTAACAAACCAAATTTCTATTCCAAAGGTAATCTTCTGCGGCGGTGGAGTGGGTGGGGTAAGTGGGGTGAGTGGGGTAAGCGCCCCCGTCATCACCTCAGTGCTACCAGCCGGGGGGGCGGTCCTCACACCGCATCATGCCATACATCAGTGAGGATTGGGTTAATAGATACATTTGTAAGAGCTATCAACTTTTGTGACCATATCGATCAGAATGAGTGGAAAGATGACCATGATATTAAAATCATTTTTCATACTAATGTGAGGAAATAGCTCATTAATGCAATTGGGACTGCCATTAAAAACTGTAATGTAATATGAAGTGAGCATAGTGCTCATTAACAGTTTTGTACGAGCCTCAACCACCTTCCAAATTCCTCAGCCACCTTTGGAAAGTTGAGTGGGGAAAAGATGGTAAAATAAAGGTTGTTGGTGATGGGTCTCCAACCGCATCGCCCAATAATCCCTTAAAAGCCCCAATACCGTTAGTCGCCTCTTACGTACACCACCGGAAGAAATGGGGTAGTGCTATTCTAAGCCGACACTACACAGCTAAATAATCTAAATAATTAAATATCACTTGAAAATAATATTGTAAGAAGATTCAATCTATTTAGTATCAACTCGCCATCACGCAATACGACAGTGAACATTGTGCTTATTAACAATTTTGTGTGATTATATATCTTAGTGAGTGTATATATATCGCTCAGAAATGTAATTGGGACTGTAAAAAGACATACATTGGGCCCTTAACACACACCAGAAGATAAAAATATAATATTTGTGGGCATACCTCTCTGCAATGTTATTGTGACTATAAAAATGATCAGGATATAATATGAAAAGACTTAATGTAAAATATCCAAGATTGCTATTAAAAAAGTAATACTTAAAAAATAAAATAAAAACATTGATACAATTTTAAAAGAAGTATGTCAGTTTAATACCAGAACATAAATTATTGGTTACTATTAAATATCTGAGAAAAATAACTCATAACTGTGAGATACTTACATATACTCACGGCCATAAATCACAAAAAGAGGTAGCCAGAGCTTCAGAGCTAGAAACTCCTCAGCCACATTTGGAAGTCACACTGTGAGTTAAGTTCTCATAACTGCCATATATCAGTGAGCATTGTGTGACCAGTCAAGTATTTTTCCTATTACTGCAATACAGAACTGTAGTAGATCAAGTATTTGTAAATATAATTAAGATTTCAGAAGGGCAAGCACGAGCGCTTCTTTATCGACACGATAACGGTTAGAATGAGATGGCAGTATACGATACTAAGTAAGTGCGTAAGAGATGGCTGCTTTATCCCACGCGATAACTAGTTTAAACACGGCTCGTGCTTGCCCTTCTATATCATTAACCAAGACTATTTTCTTCTTAAATAGAATCCGTTAAAGTATAATTTATTATCGAAAGAGTCTTTTAATATTAAATTGATGTACTTTTTGTTATACAATTTTAGTTAAAATATGTTTTGTAAGAAATAATATGAACTAATTCAATTGAATGTAATTTTGTATGAAAAGCCTGAGGGGGCCTTATTTATATAAAATGAGTTTAAATGTATTCAACTATATACTATTAAAAACGGTATCCATAGCATTTAGTTCTTTCAGAAACAGCTATCTCTTTCACACTTAGTATCAAATATTTTTATTTCATTCTAACCGACAAGGTAAAGATAAAAAAACGCTTGTGCTAGCTGGGCAGGAATCACTAAAATACCCCTAAGCTATGCCCATAAGCTTAATACTGTCTTTTCAAGTTATAAAAATGGCTGTCAAAGTTGTGGAAACAGCAAAGATATTCTGGCCAGTACACCCTTCTGTGTACCAACTTATAATATGTATCTATGCTTAACTCGAAAAACTTTCACACTCCGCGATGTAGAATATGAGTGAGACGCTGCTATGTGCGAGTGAGTCCGCAGTAGTGTGCGCTCTAACATGACGCCCACAGAGTTTAGAAGGGCCATATCTAATATATATAATTTACGTGGCACATTTTTTGTCACCTAACTCCTCCGAAATGGCTGAACTAATTTAAATGAAATTTTGCATACACATTTGGTAAGTCTGAGAATAGGTTTTTTACTATTTTTAAATGCTCCAAAGTGAAAAGGGTTGTCCACCCCTAACATTTTATTTATATCTTTTCGACTAGAAATTTCCTTGAAATATTTTTTGTCGGTTCAGCTAGTTTATAATAAAATTGTTTGTATGACAATATCAAATTCAAGTCATTTTACTTACATAATATCAACTCTCTGTACTTTGATAGTCTCAAAACTTTATAAATTCATAAACTGTATAAATGAAAATTTATTATGATATACTTAAATAAAGTATTTTTGATATCAACTGATTTCTGAATAAAACTCTTATTGTCTGCTTCACTTATCTCTTATTCAATCATTTATCATCGAAGTAGTTATCATAAAATGAATTTATGCCCTTTTCAATAAAAATAAAATTTATATGAGTTATTTCCTGTCTTTTTAATCTGTACTATTTTAGTATAAGATCTTGTATATTGCTAGGCTAGTATACGCTAGTTTTATATAAATTATACTTCGGATTGTAATGTTTAGATGTAGTTGTAAAGTATAGTAAGTGCATTAGTTTTTGTACAGTTAGTTGTGTGAACGAATAGTTATCTAATAAAAGGTTTTTATTATACTTTTGTGTTTTATTACTCACTTCATAACATAAACGTTCACGGCGTTTATCCCCGAAGGGGTTGGCAGAGGTACCAATACTTATGAACTCACATGGCAGCGACATCTAGTGTCCAGAGAAGGTACCCACGTTTTGCTTAGACAGTGTACTCACGTGATAGGGGGCAGGCCTATCGCCGTTTTGTACAAATACACTGTCACGTGACTAAGTACAACTCAGCCATGTGGGTTTCCTCACGATGTTTTCCCTCACCGTTAACAACTATGATAAATTAACCACACATATGACTTTAGAAAAGACAAATTGGTGTAGGCCCGTCCCAGGATTGGAACTCAAGCCCTTCTGTTTTCGGGCGGGTGTTCTACCCACTGGACTATCATGTCATTTTCACGCTGATGATAACTGAAGGGATGACAGGGTCTCAGATATTCTCGGCACCACGTGACGTTGGCTTATTCCGTTTATCCACCCTAAAAAATCCTCCCTAAGGCGGATATTCGGAAACGCGTGTCCGTCTATCCACCCTGAACGGGGTGGATATCCGGAATGCATTTAATATGGTTCTTCCGATTTTTTACCCCAAGTACAGTAATTTACAGAAACATACACAACACAAAATGGGTCCAAGGAACATCGTGAACATTAAAATACTTAAGATAAACATACCTACTTCCTTACAGTTTGAATAAAAATATCTTACAAACTTAGGGTCTTTTTTCTGTAAATGACTGTACGTAGGCAGGGTAGAAAATCGGAAGAACCATATTACATGCATTCCGGATATCCACCCCGTTCAGGGTGGATAGACGGACACGCGTTTCCGAATATCCGCCTTAGGGAGGATTTTTTAGGGTGGATATACGGAATAAGCCGTGACGTTTTATATGTATTTCATTTGCATAAGCAAATTCTCTGTATAGAAAGTAGTTTGTTTGCATTTACAACATACGTAATATACTCAAGGCTATAAATCCATAGAAGGGGTAGCCAGAGCTTCAGGATAAGAAATGCCCATTGCCATGCCACTTTTGGAAGTTGAATAGGGAAAAGAGATGGACTGGGATGTTATTTATTAGTAGTGAATTTAACGTTAAGTTAGTATCCCATAATTGAATTTTAATCTCTATTTACTTTGGGTCTAAATTAATCTATGTGATATTTGCATCTATATATTGTAGTCACCGTTAAAGAATAAAGAAAACATGTCTTTTTTTTTACGGATATTTTCGAAACTAATTTTTTAAATTATTTCCGTCGGTTTTTTCATAATATTATTTAAAGATTTAAAGTTTTCGGCAGGCGGCCATTTTAAAGTTTCATTTCTTTTTTGCTGTAGCTCCTCCTATAACATTTCAAGGCTTTATATTATCTGTGGCTTTACTCCATCTTTACTCATTCAAATACATAAGTACACATACATAGCAGTAGAAATTTTCGCAGTCGCTTAACTAGAATTTTCGTTATTGCAAAATTTCTATCAAAACCATCAGCGCCGTTTTTGCGAGTGTAGGTGTGGAAAGCAGGGTCGGCTGGATTACTCAACGAAAATTAGGATTGGTGCATAAATAAAACGCATTAGTTACTTGTAAGAAATCCTTAAAATCTTATTTAAAGCACACATTTATTTCACAAAAGTACTTAAATCTACAGTTTCATTCTTAAATACATTCAAAATGTATGATTTATGTGGTGGTAAATATCAATACGTTATCAGTAAGTTACAACAGTATTTTATAAAATATGTATTGTACAATGATGATCCTACACACATTATTTAAATAAATTCCAAGTAAAAAACAGAGTGTTAAAAAATTAAAATCAACATCAATTACACTTGTGAACACCAGATGGCGCTAAAAACTTTAATCTAAATCGTAAAATACAACTTAATTTTGTATTTACATTAACCATGTTGCTATCAAAGTCAAAATCGCCAATGACATAATTGGATAGAAACTACTACTACTAGCCAAAGCCGATATACCTCTGTTACATGTTTCCAGATGTTTGAATAATTCAAAGTAGTTACGTGCTGGTTCGTGAGTACTTTCGCTAGATGGCTCTGTGAGTCCAATGGCGGAGTCTTTGAAGAGTAAGTTGCTAGTGCCATCAAATGGCGAGTATATTTCTAGGTTGATAAGTTGGTTGGCTACAGCCGCGTTGTAGCCGAAAATCTCTTCGAAAGCATCGAGGACGGAACTCAGACTGTTGAAAATATTGTCGTTCCTGAAAATATAAAAATGCAAGTTAGTTTTGTATGAAAGTCTTAGTGAAGTAGTTCATCGCTTTGCATCTTATGTACAGTAACTATGATAGCTCAGTCGGCAAATGAACAAATCATGTTTATAATTCGGTATGCAAAGTTTTACAAAAGTGGTGCTGATTACGAAACCATTTCAAGATATTATGTTTTAAAACATATTTTCTTGAAATGAAATCAAACAAAGCTAAGATGACCGTTATTTTAACAAAATACTGTAACAGTATTTGACCTTCAGCGTCATTTCAAAGACAATCGTTTTTGCAGTTTATAAATAAAATATCGAAAATGAAAAGTAAGTTTAGTATCAAATCGTAATAATTTCATTTGAGATCACAAATTCGTGAAATGTTTTGCAATCAGCAACATTTTTATTAAACATTTCGCTTTATTTGCATGTCGCTACGTGATATTTTCGATCGATGACGTCATTAAGTACAAACGTTGAACAATCTTTAAACAATCATAACTTTGCAATAACTCATTTTAGATGAAAATTATTCAAAATTAGTCTTTTATTTTCGTGTTTGCTATCGAATAAAAATATTTAATAAATACCAAAAAAAAACATTGCATACCGAATTGAGTATACATAATTATAACGCCATTAGTTCCAACTAAGGTAGGAATAGACTACGATTGCCGCTTTATAAACCTCCCGAGCGTAATTTTGATGATTGAGTCTCACAAGGACGTTTTACTCTTTCTGTTTTGGTATGTGACTGAATGGGCTGCCCACATAGGGACACAATTTAGAAATAACTGGGAATCTTCGCTGACTGTCTCTGTATGTTCGTCGGCCGCCAGGGTGTATCTCATGGACCATTATAGACATAGTATTTTCTAAGATTTTCACGATTGCACATTATAATTAAAACAACTATTAATTTTCGGATATTTTAATCGCGTGTTATTACATTGTTTTTAAAGTCCAACGTTTCGAAAACTTTCAGTTATAATGGTCACGGGAAAACTGAGGTGTTATTTGTCATTATACAGTACTATAAAATTATTAATACTAACTACCTTCACAGTCTCACTCTACAGTGGAACAAATGCATAGAGTGTACCACACCATTCGCCAATGCTTTGAAGCCAAGCTTTACTGCAGCGCAGCATTTTTGGATGTCCAACAAGCATTTGACAAAGTCTGGCATCGAGGTCTTCTAGTCAAGATTAAGGAACGGCTGCCACATCCTTATTTTTGTATAATTAAATCCTACCTATCCGACCGTCAATTCTTCGTCAAACAGGGTGATGCAAGATCAAAGCTATACGACATAGAAGCAGGTGTTCCCCAAGGGTCTGTCTTGGGTCCCGTACTGTACAACATCTTCACCCATGATCTTCCAGTAACAGATGCTGTGACGGTGGCTACTTATGCCGATGACATTGCTCTGCTATCGTCAGACTCAAACCCAGCAAAAGCTAGTGCCAATCTGCAAAGTCAACTAAATAGGGTACACTCCTGGATGTTAAATTGGCGAATACAGGCAAGTGCTTCTAAATCTGCTCATATCACCTTTACCCTGAAACAAGGTGACTGCCCATCGGTCAAACTAGGCTCAGATACCTTGCCCCATACTGATTGCGTCAAATACCTTGGCTTCCACTTGGACAGAAGATTGACTTGGAAAAACCATATTAAAAAGAAAAGAGATGAGATCAATACTAAGTTCAAATCACTCTATTGGCTATTAGGGAGAAATTCTGTTTTGTCAACAGACAATAAACTTCTAATATACAAAAGTATACTAAAGCCAATCTGGACATACGGTGCTCAGTTATGGAGTACAGCTAGCAATAGCAACATTGTTTGCCTGCAACGGTTCCAAAATGCTATCCTGCGAACAATTGCCAAAGCTCCCTGGTTTGCAAGAAACGATGAGATCCACAGCTACCTTAACATACCCACAGTGGCTGAAGAAATAACAGAGTTAAAAGCTAAATATACTGACCGACTAGTCGCACACCCAAATATTCTAGCAAACCAACTACTGGACACTTCTCGCTCTGTACGGCGACTGAAGAGGAAAGATGTTTTGTGAAAGAGTTTCAGAGGCAATATTCTCTGCTACACTCTAAACGTCAAGACAATTCACTCAAATCATCCGCTTATGGTCCACCGACTGATTGCAGATTCAAAACACAAAAAAAAAAACTACCTTCACAAAATTTAAGTTACATTTGCGTTTAATATTTGCTATGTACAAAAGGAGCTAATGTTATCTGGAGTCTTGCTAGTGTTCTTCCCTTGCTTAGTTGTGCTTATGATCGGGTTCCAAGCAGGTGGTAATTGTCAACCATCATCTCTATTGAAGTTTGGATGTTTCTTTATTTCAATAGATTCGCGTATCATTCTAGGTATCAATCGATTCTCTTTTGCTAGAATTGTAGGTTTGTCAAAACGCATGTGCTAGTTTGGCTTATCGAAGGTGTGTTTACACAAAGCAGATCTTCCAGGACGCCTATTCTTCATATCAGCAATATGTTCTCTTACGCGAGTAGCAACACTACGCTTTGTTTGTCCGATGTATGAAACGAATAATCCGATAATGAACGTCGGGCTTTAAAAACAATGTAATAACACGCGATTAAAATATCCGAAAATTAATAGTTGTTTTAATTACATTATAGACATAGCTGATGCATTTCAGTTGCCGCAAATGTAGCAAACACCAAAACTACAACATAGTGTCGGCATAGAATAGCACTACCTCATTTCTTCCGGTGGGTGAACGTAAGAGGCGATTAACGGTATTGGGTCTTTTAAGGGATTTTTGGGCGATGCGATTGGAGACCCATCACCAACAACCTTTATTCCACCATCTTTTCCCCACGCAAGTTCCAAAAGTGGCTGAGGAATTTCAAATTACGTAGCTCTGGCTACCCTTTCAACCTTTCAAGGGATTTATAGCCTTGATTATATGTATGTAATTATGTATATTTTTCCGTTTTGTAGACGACGTTTTGGAGCTCTTTGCGGTAGAGTCTTGACTTGCATTTATGTTCATTTATTATTATTCCGGTATTAATAAACTTACTTTCTCGTAAGAACCTCCGCATCAACCACCATAGCCAGCAAGCAGTTATCATCCACATTGACTCCCGAGCTCGCTGCCAAGGTGTTGTTACGACAGAGAACTCTGAAGTTCTCAGCATTCAGTCCAAGGGCATTTAGGTGTTCTGTCAAATAATTGGAAGGGTTTACATCACTTAATTATAAATGGTATAAAATGGCAAGCTCAGCAATCAAAAATGCAAAAGGGCATATGTTATAATGCTGAATGGGGAACTAAACTCATCTATATCGAAGAATTTTACTTTAAAAAATGTGATTATGTGGCTAAACAAAAATAGTTTGCAATTAAATATTAATAAAACTGAATTTATACAATTTCGAAGTTACAAACGACAACCACTAAATTTAAAAATAAATTATGACGGTAAAACTATAAAGGAAGTTGAATCAACAAAATTCTAAGGATTTACTTTGGACTCTTTTTGCCGTGTAGTGTCGGCTTAGAATAGCACTACCCCGTTTCTACCGATGGGTGTACGTAAGAGGCGACTAACGGTATTTAAGGGATTTTTGGGCGATGCGGCTGGAGACCCATCACCAACAACCTTTATTTTACCATCCTTTCCCCACTCAATTTTCCAAATGTGGCTGAGGAATTTCTAATTCCTTAGCCCTGGCTACCCCATCTAGGGATTTATAGCCGTGAGTATATGTATGTATGTATGTCTTTTTGTAACTGGAAAATTCACGTAGACAACATATGCGACATATGTGTCATATGAGAGGTTGTGGGATAAGCTGAGACACGAGACCACCCTCCCAGTAGAACTTATACTACTCTTGCAGTTCTGGTATAAAAACCAGACTAATAACGTCAGGTGGGCGGGGTCTCTGTCGTCTTCTTATTCCCTGGATTGTGGCGTTCGACAGGGTGGAGTCACGTCGACTACGCTATTTTCGCTGTATATAAACCGACTGATCGGTGAGCTCAGCAGCACCATGATGGGCTGCTCTGTTGGTGGAACTATGATTAACAACATTAGCTACGCCGATGACATGGTGCTGCTGAGCCCATCGATAAGAGGGCTAAGGGTACTTTTAAAAAAGTGTGAGGGCTATGTTGAGGCACACGGTCTGAAGTATAACCCCACTAAGAGTGAATTGTTAGTTTTTAAGGCAGGCTGTAAAACCTACAACTCGCCAAATGTTGTGCTTGGAGGCTTGGCACTCAAGCGAGTGTCAAAGGTCAAATATTTAGGACACTGGGTCACTGAAGGCCTGAAAGATGATGAGGATGTGGAAAGGGAGCGGAGGGTGCTGGCAGTCCGGTGTAATATGTTGGTTCGCAGGTTTGCTAGGTGTACAAAAGACGTTAAGGTGACACTTTTTAAATCATACTGTCAGTCACTGTACACTTGCAGCCTGTGGGCCGGCTGCACACAGGGGGCTCTCAGCGCCCTTCGCGTCCAGTATAATAACGGCTTCAGGATGCTGTTGGGGCTGCCGCGCTACTGCAGCGCCTCCGGTATGTTTGCCGAAGCGCGCACGGACGGCTTCGCCACCATCCTGCGCAAGCGGACGGCATCCCTGTGGCGGCGGGTGCGCGACAGCAACAACAGCCTCCTAAGGACCGTGGCGGACCGAATCCAGGGCACCCTTCAGGAGCACTGGATGAAAATGCACGCCCCAGTTAAACGTCCTCAAAGGAAGTTCTAGTCCGTGTGTCTGTTAGCATTGTACATAATATCAGGTAGCCTGTTTGTTTATAATGTAAATAATTATTGCTTGTTATAAATTTTTTAATTGTGTTGTTTTTTTTTTTAATTGTGTTGTATTTTTTTTTTTTTATTGTCTTTTTTTTTGTATCATACATATAGTTTACTAAAAATAGTCTTAAGTCTTCTTACTAACCATTGTATGTTGTATGTTATGTACCTTGTTGTGCGAAATAAAGAATATTATTATTTCGGAAAACATTTCTGTTTCTCGCCTCTCCCATGGCCGAAAATGAAAATGTAAATTTTAAATGGGAGAGGCGGTACTCCCCGACAAAAGCACAGTCGGTCGGGGTCAGGGAGTCAGGTTCAAGAACCGACGGACGATCCGAGCCGTATCGAGCAGCACCGCTTTCTGCATTTGTGCTGGAACCGACACGCCACAGAAATCCAACCGCCTCAAGTTGGTCGCGAGACTGGTTGGAATTAACCCGTTCGCGGACAAAACAATTGGGATTATTTCTGTCGAAGTCACACCCCACATGTCGGTGATCTCGTGAGCCAGATCGAGATATTTCCGACGCTTCGTGAGCCAGATCGAGATATTTCCGACGCTTTATTATTATTATTATTATATTATTATATGCACAAAACTGGAAAAATATTTGTTTGTCATCTACCGTATAAGGTATGTCGTATCAGAGAGTGCCTTACCTTACCTGCTATCACGGATATGTGTCCTCAGTTTTAAGGTATGGAATTGTACTTTGGGGTAACTCTGTAAACTCAGATAGAGTTTTCAAACTACAGAAAAAAATTATTTGTATATTATGCGGTGCTGACTTTCTTGATAGCTGCGTACCGCTATTTAAAAAGTTAAAAATATTGCTCTTTCCATCACTATACATTTATGAGCTTTTAATTTTCGTTTACAAAAATCCAAATTTATTTACTTTGAAACCGCCAAAAATTAGACCACAACGGGGTAACCATAATATACAATATGAGATTCATTAACTTAATTTTATGTGATCATTATACAAAGACATGTCATTAATTATGTAAAATACTCTCTGGAAATCAATTTTTATCTTTCTTTTTTTGTTCTAAATTATTATTGAAATTATAACAATGTAATATTTACAGGCCGACAGGTAGAACAAGACGAACCATTGTAAAAAAAACCTACCACCGCATTTACTCTTGTGTCTAGCAAAAAAACACTTTTTAGGGTTCCGTACGTCTGAATACAAAAACGGAACCCTTATAGGATCACTCGTGTGTCTGTCCGTCCGTCGCTTACAGTCAATTATCTCCGAATCTATTAAACCGATTAAGTTGAAATTTAATACACATATCAATTCCTGTGACCCAAACACAGAGGTGTGACGTGAGCAGATGAAATCTGTATATGGGGGGTCATTTTTGGAGGGGCAGGGGAAAATAAAAAAAAAAAAACTGAAAACTGCATCGTGTGGCATATCAAATGAAAGGTTTTGTTGAGAAGATCTTAAATGTATTTTTTTGTAATTTTAAAATAAATAGTTTCCAAGTTATTCAAGAAAATACACGAAAATTGACCATTCCCCCCCCCTTATCTCCGAAACTACTTAACATAAAATTTTGAAAAAAATACAGAAATTAGTTTTTTCCTTATAGATTATAGGAAAACCTATAAGAAGTCCATGATATTAAAATAACATGGTAAATCACTCAATATTGTGCGTACCAACTTTAACATCGTACGGAACCCTCTTCACGCGAGTTCAACTGGCACTTGCCCCTTTTTCTTATCTATCTACTATCTAAATTGAAGACCTACCTCTATACCGAAGTAGTCAAGTCATTCGGGGTGTAGTTTCTAAACCCAAATGGATATTTCACAAATTCCAATTTCAAACTTACTTCTCGGCAATCGAACCCGTGTCCGGTTTAATAAAAACCTAGCAATTATTTCTAATTTTACCTTGTATATTCTGCATATCCAAGAAAGCCACATCGTTGTTAGGGTCGCTGAGGCAGGCCAGAGTACCCTTGTTACCGAAGTAAAGGTTGGTGCTGTCGTAGCTACAGGTGAAAGATGGGGTTGTGCTGTTCGATCTGCACGTATCGCATAGTGTCGACATGTTGTAGTCCTGGGAAATAGAAAATGCATATAGGATCATCATTATAATACATATCTATACTTATAATAAATCTGTAAAGAGGTCAATTCTGTACATTAAATATATTTTCCAAATAACTATCAGGGGGTGATAAGGGATCGATACTGATGCCAAAAATGCAATCAGTAAATTTTTTATCTGTCTGTCGGTTTGTATGTTCCTTATGGAAACAAAAACTACTCTACGGATTTCAACAAAACTCGCCTCTTACGTACACCCACCGGAAGAAATGGGGTAGTCCTATTCGAAGCCGACACTACCCAGCTTTACATAAAATTGTTTAAAAAATATCCTTCAACAGCTTATGTCTATCTTTTATGGTTGACTCACAATATCACGTGTAACTCCTGATAGCTTTAGACTACATTAGTTTACTCTTACGTTTATAGTTCTCTCGTTCATCTCTCATTTAAAAAAGTTTACATTATTACCTATTCAATAAAAAAAGAATCATAGAAATCGGTACACAATGACATAAGCCATCGCATCCTGTTTTCGCACGTGAATACTTAATCATGCTGGATTATTTTTTAGTAATGGTTGCGCGGGCAAAAGATAGCCGTAAGTATATTGTATGATGTATGCAAAGTTTGTAACTCTGATTGTTTGTTTGCATGGGTTTATTTTCGGAGATACTGAACCGTTCATTAAAGCGCTTTCACAATCACAAAGCTAAACTATTCAGGAGTGCCATACGTGGCGCTAAATTTCATAAAGGTTGAGCAGTGATTGAAGAAACCTCAGATATTTTTAATTTCTAATTAGTATTGTTCATCCCTGTTTGGTATATATGTGCTTATGCTAATTATAAATTGGTGTAGGCCCGACCCGGGATGTGAACTCACGCCTGCCTGTATTGACGGACGGGTGTTCTACCCATAGGAATATCATGGCTATTTTTTTCATCTGCATTAATAAAGATCCCCTACCGTATTGCCAAGCGCGTGTCCCGCGTCAACCGCGCCGGGCGCGCAAGCTCCCGAGAACAAGTCGCCGGCAGCCCGAGCGTAGTCGCACTGTGACGCTGACACCACGCCGATGTCGCGAGCCGTGCGCACGAATGACACGTACGCTGGAAACAATAACTACATTGGAGATATTTGACATTGACATTATACAGCGCGTAGTCGCACTGCGACGCTGAGACCACGCCGATGTCGCGAGCCGTGCGCACGAATGACACGTACGCTGGAAACAATAACTACATTGGAGATATTTGACATTGACATTATACAGCGCGTAGTCGCACTGCGACGCTGAGACCACGCCGATGTCGCGAGCCGTGCGCACGAATGACACGTACGCTGGAAACAATAACTACATTGGAGATATTTGACATTGACATTATACAGCGCGTAGTCGCACTGCGACGCTGAGACCACGCCGATGTCGCGAGCCGTGCGCACGAATGACACGTACGCTGGAAACAATAACTACATTGGAGATATTTGACATTGACATTATACAGCGCGTAGTCGCACTGCGACGCTGAGACCACGCCGATGTCGCGAGCCGTGCGCACGAATGACACGTACGCTGGAAACAGTAACTACATTGGAGATATTTGACATTGACATTATACAGCGCGTAGTCGCACTGCGACGCTGAGACCACGCCGATGTCGCGAGCCGTGCGCACGAATGACACGTACGCTGGAAACAATAACTACATTGGAGATATTTGACATTGACATTATACAGCGCGTAGTCGCACTGCGACGCTGAGACCACGCCGATGTCGCGAGCCGTGCGCACGAATGACACGTACGCTGGAAACAATAACTACATTGGAGATATTTGACATTGACATTATACAGCGCGTAGTCGCACTGCGACGCTGAGACCACGCCGATGTCGCGAGCCGTGCGCACGAATGACACGTACGCTGGAAACAATAACTACATTGGAGATATTTGACATTGACATTATACAGCGCGTAGTCGCACTGTGACGCTGAGACCACGCCGATGTCGCGAGCCGTGCGCACGAATGACACAGTCGCGGGCTGACACAATTTTTCCTCTGAGGTTCCATAAGCGGTTGAGGACTATGTGATTCTGAAGCTCTCCTTCCTCTTTTTCCAGGATACAAAATCATCAAGTAGCGAGAACACTTTGATATAAAATAATCACAATAAGTCTTTTTGTGTTTTTTTGGGCATTCATAACTCATTAACAACGATCCTTTGATCATTACCCTAAATTACTAAGTGGGCATGAATGCTATGCGATGCCAATTGGAGGGAAGTGGCAATTGACTGTCGAAAACTCGCTGTTTTGTTTACAGTTGTTTCCCCTAGTCTTACATGGAAATCTTTTGAGGGTCCAATGGTGAAATTTTTTCGAAATACTCTCCATCACGAGCTGGTACTCGATGCTTATGAACATCATAAAAAGTTTGATAAGGATCGGTCCAGCCGTTTAGGAGGAGTCATGACTGCTCTTTGGAATCAAATCCGTGGAAAAAACATAGGTTTCTCGTAGGTAGATTAAAAGGCAATACCCACCAATTCCCCCAAACTCAGGGAAACACGCCTTCTTCCCTCTCAGGTTCTCGAACCTGGTGATATCGGTCCTGCTGGAGGATTCCCTCACCAATGCGGCGATACGGACCATCGAGTTGGCGTTGTTGCGGGAATTTTGGAGGAGTTTCACGGGGCTGAGTTTGTAGTGTCTGGAAGAACAGAGTTAGCGTGTGAAAAAAGTGGAAGAAATGTATTGGTAGGTAGAAAATTTTGTTTGTTGAAAAAAAAAACTGGCAATTGTTATATTTGATTAAGACGTTAGGTGGGAGGAATTTAAGGAAATTTAAATTTGGTGAAAAACGCTGTCGCATATTGATTATGATTGATATGAGTAAAAGTGTATATCTTAACGCGTAATTAGATTTTGTAGGGTTGAGAAACAATTAACTTTCAAGGTGAAAAAGAATGCCGTTTCTCTTGTTTATTGTAACTTGAGATATATTTCTTCCATATTATATACTTAAGTTAGGAAAAAACAAAAAAAATAAAACCAATATTACTCACTGTCTAGCCAAATATCCATAATGCGAATCAGCCGATATAAAATCAGCTCGATTATCTTTGATATCTTTCAAACACTCTAGCGCGGTGTTTCGCTGCTGGCACGAGATAGCGGGTTCGATTCCCAGGGTGTATGCGGCGCGACGCAGCCAGGAGCATTTGGTGGTTTCTAACGAGGATCTGGTGCACCAGCGGAGTGGGGGGAAGCAGGAGGTGGTGGTGTCCAGGTCTGGGAGATTGCGGGCTGGAAAATAATTTAGGTTTTAATAATATATTAATACTACAAAAAGGAAAGAGAAATTTCGATACCAGCGGGAATCGAACCCAAGACCTCTGAGTATACGGCCCCGTATTACGCCGTTGTTTATTAGTAATAATCCCCACATGAGGTTTTCATGAACAAAACATTATAATTATTTAATAATATATTTCTATTTATTGAATTTGAATTGAATATTGAAACGGCGATAGGCCTGCCCCCTATCACGTGAGTACACTGTTCATGCAAAACGTGGGTACTCTGAACACCAGGTGACAAAGTCACGTGATGTTCAGAAGTATTAGTACCTCTGCCAACCCCTTCGGGGATATTCAGCGTGAACGTTTATGTTTATGTTATGTTTATGTTCTATTTATTGAAACTAGTAATAAGTTTAGCTGTTGTAATGATTTAAAATGATAGGTATTAACCGGGAATGCGTGAATGGGGAGATGGGTGAATTTAGTGACAGCGAGATTAGTATGGAAGAAATAATGAAAGCAATGAAAAGTATGAAATTAGGGAAGGCGGCAGGGTATGATAGGATTACTATCGAAATGCTGAGGGCTGGTAAAGGGTTGGTGGCTTCTTGGTTGTACTTCCTTTTCCAAAAATGCTGGTCGAGTGGCAAAGTTCCACGAGACTGGTGCAAGGCGGTGATTGTGCCTCTTTATAAAGGAAAGGGGTCACACCAAGAGGCTAAAAACTACCGCGGCATCAGCTTACTCAGCATTGTTGGTAAATTGTATGCTAAGGTACTGATTGAAAGAGTGATGAATGAAACTGATGAGAAAATATGGGATGTGCAAGCGGGATTTAGGAAAGGAATGGGATGTATGGATCAAATCTTCTCTCTAAGGAGCATCACCGAAAAGTTCTTAGCTAAGAACCAAAAGGTGTATTGCTCCTTCATTGATTTAGAGAAGGCGTATGATAGGGTGGTAAGAAAGTGTTTATGGGAGGTGTTATCCAAGTTCGGTTTGGGGAGTCAACTTATACGTGCATTGGTATCACTTTATGAGGATTCTAGTGCATGTGTAAGAGTAAACGGGGAAAACACTGACTGGTTCGGAATCTCCAGGGGTGTCCGACAGGGATGTGTAGCTTCTCCGTGGCTCTTCAATTTGTTCATGGATGACTGTTTGACAGAGTTGCGTGAAAGTGATTATGGACTAAGGATGGGTGGATTCATCATTAAATGCCTCTTGTATGCTGACGATCAAGTGCTACTTGCATCATCGGCAGAAGAGTTGCAAGAGATGATGAATATTGCATGTGAGTCTTTTGTAAGAAAGGGAATGAGGGTGAATGTGGATAAGACCAAAACGATGGTTTTTGAGAGACAGGAAGATGTGACAGAATGCGTGATTGCGATTGATGGTAAGGATGTGGAACAGGTGAAGGAGTTTGTATATCTGGGAAGTTTGTTTACAAGGGATGGAAAATGTGATGAAGACATTGAAAGAAGAGTGAAAAAGGGTAATGCGGTAAATGGAGCAATGAATAGCCTAATGATCAGTCAAACGGTGTCTGAAAAGGCCCGAATGGCTGTGCATGATGCTGTTCTTGTTCCTACGCTTATGTATGGAAGCGAATGTTGGGTGTGGCAGAAGAAGCATGAAAGCAGAGTGAATGCAGTAGAAATGAGGTCCCTCAGAAAAGTTTGTAATGTTAGGTTATGTGATCGTGTGAGGAACGATGTGATTCGTGAAAGGTGTGGTGTAAAAGATGATATTGTAAGTAAGATAGAAAAAGGAATGTTGAGATGGTTTGGGCACATCGAGAGGATGGATGATAGGAAATTGGTAAAAGGTATCTATAGAGCTAATGTGGAAGGTAATGTTAGTAGAGGACGGCCACGAAAGACTCACTTGGACCAAATTGAAAGTGTGCTCAAAAAGGCAGGCGTCCGAAGTATGAAGAATAAAAGAGCATGTATGAAAAGACTGATGGATGTAAACGAAGCTAGAGAGGTTTGTCAGGATCGTGCGAAGTGGCGATCAATAGTCTCTGCCTACCCCAATGGGAACTAATGGCGTGAGTATATGTATGTATGTATGTATGTATTAACCAATCTTGTAAGAATATGTGTACTCTAAAAATGGGTAGCAAGAATTTAAAGTTCTTTGCTGCTTTCAGAAATTACTTAAGGAAATTTTGGGAAAACAACTACTTAATAAGACTACTTAAGACCCCCTACCCTTAGTCGGCTCATAAGCCGTCTGCGGGAATTAATGGGGTAGTGTTATTCTAAGCCGACACTAGACGGCGCCAAATAAGGAGTTATTGTGATACTACCTTACATTTAGTTATGTATATTTTGTGTTGAAATAAATATATCATATTACTATTATAGTGTCTGATATAAAAAGACAAATTACATACATACATATATACATAAACTCAAGGCTATAAATCCCTGAACGGGGTAGCCAGAACTTTGAAATGAGAAATTCCTCAGCCACTTTTGGAAGTTGATTGGGGAAAAGATGGTAATAATAAATGTTTTTGGTGACGGGTCTCCAACCAAAAAATCATTTTAAAAGCCCCTATACCCTTAGCCGCCTCTTACGATCACCCACGGGTAGAAATGGGGTAGTGTTATTCTAAGCCGACACTACACAGCCAACTATTACAACAACAAATTACCACTAGTATAATTCCTAGGGGTAGGCAGATCAGTCTCGAACACAGGTCTCAGCTCACTTCCTCCAACCAACACCTGGTATAGGATGGACTGCCACGTGTTTCCGCTGGGATCCACGCCATTCGGCCACCAGGTTTGGAGGTCGCGCAAGATGGCTGAGGCGCGGGAACTGAGGAAGAAAGGCATCAGATTTATAAGAGTTAGTTCTTTTATTTTATTTGTGGGACAACTTACAGGTTCTTATACAACTGTAGCCATTAAATTAGATATTAACAACCTGATAGCACAATGGGTGCTCACCCGTCTAATGCAGAAAAGTCTAGGTTCAATCCTGAGTAGGGTTTACACCAGTGTGTTTTATTTAAAGTCTTATGTACATACATACATACATATACTCACGGCTCTAAATCCCTAGAAGGGGTAGCCAGAGCTAAGGAATTACATATTCCTCAGCCACTTTTGGAAGTTGAGTGGGGAAAAGATGGTAGAATAAAGGTTGTTGGTGATGAGTCTCCAACCGCATCGCCCAAAAATCCCTTAAAAGCCCCAATACCGTTAGTCGCCTCTTACGTACACCCACCGGAAGAAATGGGGTAGTGCTATTCTATGCCGACACTACACAGCAAAAGTCTTATGTGTGGTTAATTTATCATGGTTGATGTGCTGGTCAACGGTGAGAGAAAATATCGTGAGGAAACCGTAAAAAAACGGCGATAGGTCTGCCCCCTATCACATGAGTACACTGTCCAAGCAAAACATGGGTCCTCTGAACACCAGATTACTAAAAAAAGATCAGAAGTATTAGTACGAACTTTAATTGAGGATTGAGTAGTTATATCTAATGTTGTGTTATCTGCCTTGGCACTGCATATTATTTCCTCTCTTTAAACCTTTACAATATGGCTTACCTGGTAGCTACCACAGCATGCCAAGGTTGCTGGACAAAGGCGCAGGGTGATGATGGTGAGGCCAAGGTCTCCATGGTGAGAGGCCGAAGACTTCCGTCTTGGCAAAGAGCAGAGTAGCTGGTGGCTAGATGAGAGGCTCGCATCTGTGGAATGATATTTTTTTAAAATATATTTTAAGTATACTGTACTATTGAAGTACCAAATTCTTCAGCCACTTGGAATTTTAATGGGAAAAGATTGTTTAATAAAGGATACGGATACGAAATTTACAAGATGAATCGGGTTAGTGCTATTCTAAGCCGACACTAAACCGCTTCTTTGAGTCCAGATGCATAGCCGTTTAATAGAAAGTGTTCCATACGTCTTTTCTCCTCCCTCTGACTCGCAAAAGACACTTTTTCAAACACAAAAAGTACCAATGAAAACGCCACTCACAGTAAAGTACTCCTGCACGTGCTGCCACGCGACAAAGGCCACGGTGCCCGGCCCGTTCTTGACCAGACACTGCAAGCTCTGGATGTGGCGGTTGTCGTTGCTCGCCCCGGATACCGACACGCCCATGTCCAGAGAATAGCCGGAGCAGGAAGATGAGGAGGGATCTTCGCCGCAGAGGGAGCAGAGAGACGGGTATTTTGATTCTGGGGAGAAATTGTGAATGATATTTAATTTGATGCAATATTATGACTTTGACATCCGCCATTTTGAATTTAATGATTTTAATTTATAGACTGGCGTGGTAATTAAGTTATCTACCGGCTTCATAACGATCTACTTAAAGACCGATTGAATTAAAAGATATCTTAGCTTAATCAGGTAAAAAGGAAACTTATCGCATCTTTGGTATCGCAGTGGAAACAAATATATAACACTGTATTTGTACAAAGCCGCAATGAGCCTTATAACTAACATGATGTGATCTATTTAGACTAAAAGAAATGCCACGTTCAAAAGTATACCCTCTGCCACCCCTTCCAGGCTATAACGCGTAAATAAGAACTTACTCAATTTAGCATCAATAGAATCATTAGAACTCCAAGGTCCAGGTCTGCAACCAGCTTTGAAGAACTCCGAAAGCCTCAGCACCTCAATCTCCTCAGCTGTGGTACCCACATTCTCACCCTCGTTGCAGCGGTCTGAGCGGGCAGCCTGGATGAATTAAAAGAAAAATTAACGAATGCTTAGAAAATAAGCTTGGTGGGTTCAGAGGGAATAGCTGGGATATGGACAGAGCAGTAACAGGATTATTCTATTTACTTAGGCTTAGGCTACAGGCTTTTTAAGGGATTTTTGGGCGATGCGGTTGGAGACCCATCACCAACAACCTTCATTTTACCATCTTTTACCCATTCAACTTCCAAAAGAGGCATTTCTAATTCTTCAGCTCTGGCTACCCGTTTTAGGGATTTAAAGTCGTAAGTGTATGTTTGTACGCATTTGCTTAAAAAATGATTTTTATGATTGCATGCAAAGACAATCGCAATGTTTTGCCCAATTTTTTGCCATCAAAAAAGTCATTGCATACAAAAAAGTTACATTCAGTTATCCGTTTACTGTGGTATTAATGAGTCAAACTATGTGCTCAAATTATAATTATTCCAGACATCATTTCGATTCTAAAAACGATGTAACAAAAATATCACTTGATGTTTAAAAGAATATTACCTCCACCAACTCTTCGATAATCAAGGCTAACGTTACGAGTATGTCTAAGTAAAGTAAAGTAAAACACTTACAGATCTCTCCAAGGCCTTAAGCACCCTCGGCGACCATCTCTGGTCCTTCTGATCGAATCCAGGGTGACAATAGTTTCCCCCTTTCAGCCCTTCCAGCCCATTGATGTGGGAACTGGGCACAATCGCCACTGCTTCGAATGCGTATGAAGCTAGATCGTGAAAGAAGAGAAATAAAAATGTATGCAAGCTTATAGGTAGAGAAATTAAATGTTATAGTAACTTGTTCAATTTGTCCTGGGTCGGGCCTACACCAATTTGTCTTTTCTAAAGACATATGTGTGGTTAATTTATCATGGTTGTTAACGGTGAGGGAAAACATCGTGAGGAAACCCACATGGCTGAGTTGTACTCAGTCATGTGACAGTGTATTCGTACAAAACGGCGATAGGCCTGCCCCCTACCACGTGAGTACACTGTCCATGCAAAACGTGGGTGACAAAGTCACGTGATGTTCAGAAGTTTTAGTACCTCTGCCAACCCCTTCGGGGATATTCGGCGTGAACGTTTATGTTATGTTATATGTTATGTTTAGTTTGGCCCAATCAAGCACAATAATCAGTTTTATTGTGGTTTGTGTAAAAATTACGAAATTGAAACTCATTTTCAAATTTCATGTTATACACACATGCATGACACGTCAGTAGTATAAAAACATTTACAAGACGAATATAAAGTTACAAGACGCCGGCAATTTAGCTGTCCTCACATTCATAATTTTTGTCATACATGCTTTTTTTACTTAGGAATTTCGCTTTTGTTAGAACGTTATTATTATTTCTACATAACATATACATAATACATAAACGTTCACGCCGAATATCCCCGGAGGGGTTGGCAGAGGTACTAATACTTCTGAACATCACGTGACTTTGTCACCCGGTGTTCAGAGTACCCACGTTTTGCATGGACAGTGTACTCACGTGATAGGGGGCAGGCCTATCGCCGTTTTTGTACGAATACACTGTCACATGACTAAGTACAACTCAGCCATGTGGGTTTCCTCACGATGTTTTCCCTCACAGTTAACAACCATGATAAATAAACCACACATATGTCTTTACAAAAGACAAATTGGTGTAGGCCCGACCCGGGATTTGAACACTAGTCGCTTACACGTAAACCGGTGTTCTACCCATTGAGCTATCACGTCGTCTATTATTTCTATTATTTCTACTCGCATAATAAATTATCTTGGTTTGCTGTGTAGCTTAGAATATCAATACCTATTTTTTTTCTATTGGTGTTTCTAAGAAGCGACTGGGTATTGGCGTATCATATTTTAGCGATGCGGTTGGAGACCCTTCAACTTAAACTTTAATTTTACTATCTTTTTCCCACTCAACTTCCAAAAGTGGTTGAGGAATTTCTAATTCTAATTATCTGGCTACCTCTTCTAGGGATTAGTAGCCGTGAATGTATGTACGTATGTATACAAATTATCCTCACCATTCTTTTTAACATTTCTGACGCTGGCGACGACCCGATGGTCGTTGGGTTGCTGCTGTCCCAACAACAGAAGCTCTTCTTCAGAGAAGAAACCGATGTCAGCCTCTCCCCTTGCCAGTTTCAATGCGCAGTGGACTCTGTAATCGTAATATTTAATATAGACTGTTCTTTTTTAAAATAGCGTAGACCGATAAAGTATATTTATCACGCCAACACGCACCTTTTTGACCTCTATAATGTTTAGAGTCGGTTTAGGGTCTGTTTCACAATGTCCGGATAAAGAGCTTATTCCGTTTGACTGAATGAAGACGTCTGAAAGTCACGGCATCTCCATTCAGACTAGTGGAATAACGTTCAGAACGCTAGGCTTCTGAAAAGTATACAAATTTTGGCTCCTAGCTCACAAAATTTTTAGTAGCTCCGTCTCAGGAAGGTGGAATAACGTTCTAAGTTCTACATAACTTCTGAATACGCTATTTCTTACTTATCCGCTGGATAGACTATATTGTTACGTTTCAAGACTGGCAAACAGCGCTATTCTTTAGTTTAACCGGACATTGTGAAACAGATCCTTAGAATTAGAACTGCACTAAACTAATTTATACAGCGGGTGTTATATGAGGCGATTTGGGTAATTAAGGTTTTCTAGTGACTGATATGCGATGTGGTTGGAGAACCATCACCAACTATCATTTATCTAGAATATTTTTACATTTATCTCTGGCTGAGGATTGTCACCTAGTGTTAAGAACGTGGGTACGTTTTGTTTTGTATGAATTAACAGAGGTCTCATTTTGCACAACTAATTAGGTATTAGATTAGACCATGAAATTTCAAGATAGTATAAGCGGAGCTAAAACAATAAAAAAATATGAATCTTTCTATTGGGTAGTATATAACGAAATATCAATAAAGTCTAACCTAACCTAACCAAAAACTAATGTTGCATCAAAATATCCTTATTTGTGCACCTAATCTGAGATATAAAAGTCGTCTGTATGTCGGTTCTGCGCAAACATGCCCGAAGCACTGCAGAAGCGAGGCAGCCCCAACAACATTCTGAAACCATTATTGTATTGGACTCGCGGAGCAGTGATGGCCATAGGGAGCACATATAAAATACCTGACAGTAGGCTTTAAATCGGCTTATTTTCACCTCTTTGCTACACCGAGCAAATCTACGAATCAGCATATTACAGCTGACCGCCATCGCTCTGCGTTCCCTCTCTATATCTCCTTGGTCTTTGAGGTCGTCGATCACAATATGCCCCAGATATTTAAATTTAGTCACGCGGCGTGGTACCGCTTCATTTAATTTAATAGCTGTTATAGTTTCTGGGGTTTTCTCCCCTTCGGCTCCAAAGACCAAACATTCGCTCTTTTTAACATTGTACATCAAACCATGTTTGGAAGCATAATCGGCACAAGTACGCAACAATTTATTCACAGCTTTGACCGTGGGGCTCAGCAGCAGCATATCATCAGCATAGCTGATATTATTTACAGCAACATCATCTACGCGACAACCGATGCGCTTGCTGCTAAGCTCCACGATCAAGTCATTGACGTACAGGTTAAATAGATTTGGAGAACTATGCCCCCCCTGCCTCACTCCACATTCAAGTTTATAGGCATGTGACAACTTATTGGCCCATCTCACATAGTTTTCCTGGTTACCGTACCAATACTGCAGTATGCGTAGAAGCTCCGACGGTACTTTTCTCTCGCGTAACTTGGCCCAAAGCACATCGTACGACACGGTGTCGAAAGCACGCGACAAGTCGAAAAAACATGCGTATACGTGCGTCCGGCGCCGCGCACAATACTGTACTGTGTGCTTTTAACCAAGGACAGCGCTCTCAGTAGACAGTCCGGGTCTAAACCTGAACTGAGCGTCATGCAAATGAAGATAGTCATTAAGCCGAGAGTCTAAAAGGGAGTCTACTACATTAGCCAGAACAGTAGCCAGTGAAATGGGCCTATAGTTATTTTTGTCGGCTACACACCTGTCCTATTCTTTATCATAGGCACTACCACCGTACGCATCAGCTTATGAACGATATGAAAAGAACATAGCTAGGACGCGTGGTAGGTGGACACCAGCGTGCTTTAGGTGCTCAATACTTAAGCTGTCGTGACCCGGCGATTTTCCACTGCTCATTCGCCTAATTACTTTTGCCACTTGATTACCAGAGAATCGAGTGATATCAGAGTTACGACAAGGCCCACTATCAACAGTGTGTGAGGACCGGCCTAATGATGGCTGTACATTGAAATGTTCAACAAACAAGTTGGCAATAGACTCTGGATCACGAGCTTTACCCACAGTCACGGGCAAGCCAGGCTTTAGATCCAGTTTACCGGTGGATTTCCAAAACTTGCTAAAATTCTTTGAAGCACGTTGTGTCGAAATGATGTCAAGCTTCATTTGTTTTTCGTGGTTTTGACACAACATTAGGCGACTTTTAAGTAATTTACGACTTTCATACATCTCACTATAAATAGGGCCCGTTGTAGGCTTGTCATACGATAGCCACAACCGATACTTAAGCCTAGCCTGCTCGTGCGCCTCACTAACATGCCTATTCCAACCCACCACGGGTCTACTACGCTTGTTTTTACAGATTTCAGAGCCGTGGGCCTCATGGCCTCTGACAGTATAGAGATAATATTGTTGTACATTTGGTCAAGCAGCCACAACACTGCTACTCCTCCGTATAGACGCCCTCTCAGAAGCCCAGCTGAAGTATCCACATTTATGGAGCTCCCTAGCTACGAAAATAGGTATTATTTCGGGCTCCGTTACTTTGATAAGGCTCACAATATCATCAATATCTCGCACGTTTTTACCGTTATTCTTCCTCAGCTTTCTTTTGGAATTTAGGGCGGAATCAAAAAGCAGTTTTTTTGACTTCATAATTTCATCTTCCGAGAAATTTTCACAGCACAACAGAACGAGGGAAATCTCGTCCATCACATCAACTTTATTTTGAATAAAGGCTAGTAGCTCGTTTATAACTATGTTACAATTAGCACATTTCACAGTATTAGAACTTATCGCGTTAGGATTAGGCATTTTAGTCACCGCAAACCGCCGTACGTAAACCCTTGCACAAGAAGGGCTGTAAGAAAAATATGGATAATTATAGACCTATAGCGTTAATATCAATTTTGTCAAAAATATTTGAGAAGGCAATGTCTAAAAGATTGTGGGAATTTATAGGCAAGGAGAAAATACTAGCGGCCGAACAGTTCGGATTTCGTGAAAATAGATCGACTGTAATGGCAGTTACTTTGCTAGTAAAAAGCATTGTAGAAAGTATGGATAGTGGTAAACCTATAGATATATTTTTTATGGACATGATGAAAGGTTTTGATTTGGTAGACCATAATATTATAGTTAAAAAATTGGAAGCTTATGGAATTCGCGGTAATGCGCTTAATTGGTTAATCTCATATCTAAGTCATAGGTCGCAATGTACATGTATACAAACCCACTCAAGAAATAAAAAAACAATAACAATTAAAGATAAGTATATTCCAATTTCCGTATAAATAAATATGGAGTCCCACAGGGAAGTATATTAGGACCCCTTTTGTTTGTACTGTATATTAATGACCTCCCAAAATCAGTTGACGATGAAATTATACTTTATGCAGATGACAGCGTTGCAGTTATTAAAGATAATAGTTTTACATCACTAGAACAACATGCGACCGCGACTCTTTGTAAAATAGGTAACTGGATGGAAGTAAACAATTTACGACTAAACAGTGATAAAACTAAGTATATGCAATTTTCCCACCCGAATAAAATAGTTCCCAATTTGAAAATAGTATACAAAGAACAAACAATACAAAAAGTTAATTCATTTCTGTTTTTAGGTATATCAATTGATCAGCACCTCAACTGGAAATCACATTGTGATATTCTCTGCAAAAAAATAAACAAGTATGTGTATGCACTAGGTCGCATTGTAAGATTATCCTCAGAACAAGCTGGCAAATTGGCATACCATGGCAACGTAGGTTCCTTATTACGTTATGGAGTGATACTGTGGGGAAACTCCACTGATGTGCTTTCAGTTTTCATATCTCAGAAAAAATGTATAAGGTCACTCTGTTCTATCAGCGACCAGACAGTATCGTGCCGACCACTTTTTAAAAAATTAAAAATTCTCCCTTTGGCCTGTATTTACATTTACGAAGCAACATTATACGTTATAAAGAATTTTCAGACTTTCGAACCAGCTCATATGGGTTATCATTCGCAACGGTTACAGATGAAAAACCAAAATAAACTTACAGTACCTAATATTAAACTATCATCAAGCAGAAAATCATTTTGTGTAGTCTCTGTTAGGGTATATAATTCTGTACCTGATGAAATAAAGCTTTTACCCATAAATAAATTAAAAAGACATTTATTTAATTGGTTGCTGGAAAATTGTTTTTACTCCATGAATCGTAGACAGAGAATTACAATAGACATCTGCATATATTTTGTTTCACTCGCACTAGACGGAGAAAATAAATATTAAAAATACTAAGAGTTAGTGAGACATGACCATATACTCGTAATTTGCTGTCCCTTACTGCTGGCCAAGCCGGCAAAGTACTTTGCTAAACAAACCGTTTGACATTTTCAAAATAAACAAACCGTTTTTGAATTGAAAAGCAGAAAAATTAAGAATTTCGTTGATTTTTTAGTTAATTATTTATGTGAGATCGGTTCTGGCAATAAATAGAAATATATTTCAATATTAGAAATAATTAAACATTCAATAAAATGGTCAGGTGCAGTGTTATATCGTGTAAAAGTAATAGCGAAACTAAGCAACCAGATTTGTCTTTCCACTCGTAAGTACCATTTAGTTTTAGAATAATAACAGTGTAAGATTATTATATTTTCTATTTATGACACATACATATCTAATTTATGCAGAAAAATAAACTGCAAATGCATGAAAATTATATTTAAAATTTGATAACCTAAAATCTCTATCATTGTAATGTTGCCAGCACAAGTATTTTATTTCCCTAAAACCCTGGATTAAATAAAAAATATGTATTTCAATATACTAATATAAGTTATATAAAGGATGTTGATTATTTCGTTCTTTAAAAGGATTCCATGGCATGTACTATTTTTCTTGTTAATGTGGGTATATGAAGAGTAGATTTTTTTACAGTTTTCCAAATGAAGATAATATTATCTTAAGAGAATGGATTCTATCAACTGGAAAAATTTACTGGACTCCTACAAAATACTCCAAAATTTGTAGTCTTCATTTTGAAAAAAAGTATTTATTTAAGAAAAAGAAATTAAATTTACTATTACCTGGTGCTGTTCCAACCTTAGTAAGTTAAAAAAATATCATCTCATACTTGATCATATTATTAAGTGTTTAATCCACGTCCCAAGTCCTTTACAATAATTATATTTTGATTTCAGATTAATGAATCTAATGATAACTTTGATACAATGGAAAATTTTTAGCCTACTGCGTCATCATCAAATTACTTTGACTAATAACCAGTGGTCGGAGTAGGTATATTGATTTTAGATACTTGCGTCATGATATCATAACATGGACATGCATTTCTTCCGGAATGTACCGAAGTTTCCAAAAATTTGGTACATAGAGTAATAAAATAAAAAACCATATGTAAGCAAACAAAATTGTTTATTGTTAATACAAATAATCATTATTACAGTTTTATTAAAAATAATTATTTTTAATCCTCATCGGTTACAAGTTCTACATTTTGATTTTCTGTCTCTATACAATTAAAATAAATAACTATATTTTTTCAGTATTTTCAAATTTTAAGCTATTTCTTTTAACATCTAAGATCCATTTGTAAGTGGAAAATGATCGTTCAACATCTGTAGCGTGTCAATGGAGCGAATTTGAAATAAAGTTTCTGATTATTTGCTACGCTTTTTTCAATACTCTCGCTGTATTCTCTAATTGTATCTAAATCTGGATTTAGTTCCATAACTGATTCTATTTTATTTTTTATCATAATAATCCGGAAACTCGGAGGCGTATCCATATTAACATATACGTTTGATGTCAGTGACCTTAATTCAATATACCTACTCCGACCACTGCTAATAACCAATAAAAAACTACTATATTGATAATAATTATCAAATAATTGATTGGAAAATTTCGAAGATAAAGTTTAAAAAAAATTGTGAAATTACCCACAATACGGGGAAAACTATTTTGAGTAACAACACTATTTTGTATTACCCATCTCACTTGCCGACACGCTTCCCCTGGGTCTATTGTAATTCTCTGTCTACGCCATGAATGAATTTTTTGATAGGAATAAGAATATTAATATAATGTAATTTATGATATTTGACATGTATTTCATATTTTTTTTCTATTGTGCTGTTATTATGTGTTTGTTGATATGCATGACATAGTATTTTAAAATTGTTTCAATTTATAATTAATTTTTTATTGATATTAGTTTTTTTTAAGAGTATCTTTTGACATCACAGTTTCTTTTTTATAATACATTTTAATTAATTTAGATAAATTTTTTTTTTAAATAATGCTTTTCTGTAAATATCATATAATTGTCAAAAATGTTAATAAATATAGTCACATTTTCAATATTTAAAGTTGTATACCCGCAAGGGTCAAATGTGTATGGATACAATTGTACAATAGAAGATCTATGTAAACTGCACCCACATTTACGACTAAATAAATGGTTTTAATGGTTTTTAATGGTTTTTACGTACCCTACACGGGAGATGCGCGCGCGCGACTGGATCGATCGAGCGATGGATGGAGCGCGGATGGATATATATATACCTGTGATCTTGTTCTCGTAAATAAACGTTTTTGTTTATTATATGTTTCCTTTATTCTAATTAGCAAGAATAATATAGGGTAGAATCCGTTAATATCTAGTTTATTTAACCTTACCTGGACTCGACAGTCTCGCAGCCGATCCTACTGTCATCTTTCTCCAACCGCTGACACAGAGACTGCTGTGATGACGGAATACAGAGCTTATCTGGAAAGTATATGGACTTAATTAGAATGTTTTTGTTCATGAAAACCTCATATGGTGATATAAATAAAGGAAAGAAAAATTTCGACACCGGCGGGGATCGAACCCACGACCTCCGGGCATACGCCTCCGTCGCACTGCCAATTGAGCTACAGTGTCAAGTGGGTTCGAACCCCGCCGGTGTCGAAATAATTTTTCTTTTAATTTATTTATTAGTAATATATGGATTTGTTTTATGAGCGAAAATAATCCTTTTAGATTGATACAGTTCAATCGGAACACCATCGTTTCTCATCAGACTTTAGTCTAAATCCTGAGTTAGGCCTCCACAAATTTGTATTTTACATATATTCATATACTCACGGCCATAAATTCCAAATAGGGGTAGCCAAAGCTTCAGAGCTAGAAACTCCTCACCCACATTTAGAAATAGTCTTTATTTATCAAAGTAGTTTTTGGTGAGGGAAAATACATACATACATACATATACTCACGGCTATAAATCCCTAGATGGGGTAGCCAGAGCTAACGAATCAGAAATTACTCAGCCACTTTTGGAAAGTTAAGTGGGGAAAAGATGGTAAAATATTTTGAAGAAACCCCCATGACTGAGTTGTTCTTTGTCAGGTGAAAGTGAATATCTGTATTTACTTATTTACTTATTTGAACATCATACATACATTATATATACAAGAGATGCCAGAAGGGGTAGCCAGAGTTTCAGAATCAGAAACTTCTTCAGCAATTTTTTTGGAGATTGTAAAATAAAAGTTTTTGGTGATGGGTCTTCAACTGCATCGCCCAAAAATCACTTCAAAGCCTCGATACCCTTAGTCGCCTCTTACGATCACCCATGGGAAGAAAAATTGGTAGTGGAAACCTGTAAACCTGTAAACCCTGTAAACTGTTACCAGAAAAGACTGTAAAGTAAAAATTGGCTGGTGATGAGTATCCAGTCACATCACCCACCAATAACTTAAATCTAATATACATATACATAATATAATAAACATAGCTGTGTAGTGTCGGCTTAGAATAGCACTACCCCATTTCTTCCGGTGGGTGTACGTAAGAGGCGACTAACGGTATTGGGGCTTTTGAGGGATTTTTGGGCGATGCGGTTGGAGACCCGTTACCAACAATTTTTATTTCACCATCGTTTCGCCACGGAACTTCCAAAAGTGGCTGAGGAATTTCTAATTCCTTAGCTCTGGCTACCCCTTCTAGGGATTTATAGCTGTGAGTATATGTATGTATGTTTGTACATATACATAAAATTCATAGCCTTGGTTGCCTCGTAAGACACCCGCGCGAAGAAATAGATCACTGCTATTTTAAGGCGGAACTACATAGCAAATATTTTAAATATAAAAAGAAAAGTGATATTCTGCCAACATGACTCCTAAATGATGAGTCATCAAGGCGTGACATTGACAAACAGGCGTATCTGAAGTAGAACATGTATTTGTTCGATATCTTTCCAACGACAGCGATAACATACATTTACTTGTAATAAAAATTGTACTCATACTTTACTACAAGAAATATTGTATAACTAAAAAGTAATGATGAGTAAATCGACTTACAAAAACATTGCCCCTTTTCTACCCACGAGTGTCAAAAGAGGCGAAAGTGATGGGGTTTTTTAAATGATTGTTGGGAGACGAAGTTGGAGACCTATCTGCTAACTTTTTTTAACCATCCTTGCCGTACTCTTCTTTCAAAAGTAGGTGAAGAATTTTGAATCCAAAAGCTCTGGCTATCCATTTTTGAGATTTATAATCGTGAGTATATGTATGTATGATAAAATAGAAGTAATGTATAATAAAATAGTTCTGCACATTACGCCACACCTATGTGAATTGTTAGGCCTTGAATAGGTAGAGTAGGACGCGTAGAGTTAGAAGCTTGGCTCTATATGATCTTGCTATATATGGCGGTGTATTCGTACAACACGGCGATAGGCCTGCTCCGTATCACGTGAGTATACTGTCAAAGCAAAACGTGGGTGCTCTGAACACCAGAACATTTAAATAGGTATTTAGTTTATATCTTCATTACAGGTATATGTAATAAGTAACGACATTATTTTTATTGCTTTTTTTTATATTCTACCGTTCGTGATTCTTGAGATGACTCAGATGTCACTCTATAGTGGTGTTGGCTGAAAATCAGTACTGTGAGTCGAAGGCTCACATAAAATGCTGAGACAGTACCGATTCGCTGTTGCAGTGGCGCAAGAAGTACTGATACTCTATATCTTATACTGTCGCGTTTCAGTGTTGTACATGTGTATTTTTTGTTGTATTTTTATATGTGTTTTTTTGTGTGTTGTATTTGTAAAATTATTGTTTTTCTTGTGCCTACAATGGCGAATAAACGTATTTTCATTCTTTTATTTTCTTTCTTTCAGATGACAATGTAGCGTGATGTTCAGAAGTATTAGTACCTCTTTTCAACCCATGGTGGAGATATGGTGTGAACGTTTGAGTTGGGTTGAGTTAATACACTTTTTTTAATTGAGTAGATATACAAATATATCACAGCTTTCAATATCTTGACCTTTGATGTTTATATAAGATCTGACAATTTAAGAGATTTTCACAGTGTGAATATATAACTTTTTAATGGAAGGCAATATATTTCAGTAGATGTCCCCATTTCTTCCGATGGGTGTACGTAAAAGGCGACTAACGGTATTGGGACCTTTGGGAGGGATCTTTAAGGGATTGTTGGGTGATGCGGTTGGAGACCCATCACCAACAACCTTTATTTTTACCATCTTTTCCCCCCACTCACATTTCCAAAAGTGGCTGAGGAGCTCTGGCTACCCCTTCTAGGCATTTATAGGCGTGAGTATATGTATGTTTGTATGTAGATGTACAAAGCAAAAGTCAAATAAATAATTTAGCTTATTATAATTATGATAAGTCAGGTTTGAGGGTATGGAACCATCTAGGTTTGGGCACATAGAGAGGATGGATGATAGTAGATTGGCAAAAGAGATTTATGGAGACAATGTGGATGGTAATGTTAGTAGAGGACGACCTCGGAGGACACATTTGGATCAAATAGTGAGTGTGCCTGGCGTCCGTAGTATCAAGAATAAAGGAGCATGTATGAAAAGATTGATGTATGTAAACGTAGCTGGAGAGGTTTTCCAGGATCGTAAAAAGGGCTACGATAGTCTCTGCCTACCCTAATGGGAACAGATGGCGTGAGTATATATGTATGTATTGAACCTTGATAGTAAAGGGATATAGAGGCATTGGCAAGAAATCACATTATTCATCAGTTTTGATATTTTTTTCATCGGATTATTTATGTTAAAAGCGGAAGCTGGCTTGTTTTTATCAAATAGATATAGTAGGACTTCGTGTTCTATAACGATTCATAATTAATAGCTACAGCTTTTGTAATACATATATATATACTCACCATGAATCTTAAAAAGGGGTAGCCAGAGCTTCAGAGCTAGAAACTCCTCAACTACATTTGGAAGTTGATAGGGGAGAAGATGGTAAAAATAAAGTATCGTTGGTGATGGGTCTTCAACCGTATTACCCAAAAACCCCATACCCTTAGTCGTCTCTTAGGACACCCGTAGGTAGAAAGGGGTGCCGACATTCTAAGCCAGCACACTACTTCTACACGGCAATAATGTTATATAAAATTTTGATATTATTATTCCCTTCACATGAAATCACTTGTAACACAGGATATGTGGCGATTAGGTAATGTAACAAATAGCCTATGATTTTACCATAAACGTATGCCATATAATAAAGATATCATATATTATCTTTATTGCTTAATTTGTATATAAGCTATAATAGTGTATGAAGTAGATCGAAGTAAATCCATTAGCCACACCCCACTTCTATTCAAAAAGTGGGCGAGAAATTACTGTGCTATTTGTATACACTTACTTAATATATTGGGTTGTAACTAAAGTATTGTATATTGATTGCATATCTAAATGTAATCAATATATAATACTAAAATGAAGAACCATTGGATTTTCAACCACAACGCCGAAAAATCACTCAAAACGCCTTTTATCCTAAGCTATTTCGTACGATACCAACGAGAACAGTTAAGATAGTTGTATTGATGGCACTATGAATTTTGTTCAATTTGGAATAAGCTGACATAATCTTTAAGTATTTAAGCCTTTGATCATATACCATACCAATACCAAATACACATGCCAAAGATGCCGCACTCCATACTAATTCAACGCACAAAAGTGGACCGCGAGAATGACAAAACTGACAATTAAATATTTAAATCTTTTTGTTCATGAGAACCTCATGTGGGGATTATTACTAATAAATAAAGAATAAATAAAGGAAAGAAAAATTTCGACACAGTAATTAGTAAAAATTCGGAGGTAGGAAACGCAAAACACTACTTAAACGTGTAAAAGAAATAAACGATAGGAGAATTTCGCGCTGGCAGCCATTGACACGGTGGTGGCTCAATTGGCAGAGCGTCGGGGCGTATACCCGAGGTCGCGGGTTCGATTCCCGCCTGTGTCGAAATTTTTCCTTCCTTTATTTATTCTTTATTTATTAGTAATAATCCCCACATGAGGTTTTCATGGACAAAAAGATTTAAATTATGTGATAGTTAGGCGTTTTCAACATTTGCATTCTATCTGAAAAGATAGACAAGTGGCCTTCCGAATTAGTAAAAATTCGGAGGTAGGAAACGCAAAACACTACTTAAACGTGTAAAAGAAATAAAGGATAGAAGAATTTCGCGCTGCCAGCCATTGACACGGTGGCTCAATTGGCAGAGCGTCGGGGCGTATACTCGAGGTCGCGGGTTCGATTCCCGCCTGCGTCGAAATTTTTCTTTCCTTTATTTATTCTTTATTTATTAATTAAATATTTATTTTTCTACAATTATCGACCTTACCGCATTTTAATTAAGACCTATTATTCATTCCAAAATCTAGCACTCGACTGTCAGTGAAACAGTGCTTACCATATAAAAAGCACTGTTTGGCCGGGCCGTTTTTCGTGATCTGTTGTTGTATCTTTGGTCTATATCATCGAAGATTTAAGCTTAAAAGTAATAAAAGATAAAAAGGAGAGTGATGAGATTTTGCTGTGTAGTGTCGGCATAGAATAACACTACCCCATTTCTTCCGGTGGGTGTACGTAAGAGGCGACTAACGGATTTGGAGCTTTTAAGGGATTTTTGGGCGATGTGGTTGGAGACCCATCACCGAAAACCTTTATTTTACCATCTTTTCCCCACTAAAATTTCCAAACGTGGCTGAGGAATTTCCAATTCCTTAGCTCTGGCCACCCCTTCTAGGGATTTATAGCCGTGAGCATACTTATGTGTATGTATGTATGTATGATGAGATTTAAGACAAAACTGAAGTCAATATTTTACAGAGACGGGGGCTCTTAAAATATGTTTTATGACAAGGCTTAGTTATATTAGGTACATACATACATATATTCACGGCCCTAAATCCCTCGATGGGGTAGCCAGAGCTTCACAACAAGAAATTCCTCAGCCACTTTTGGAAGTTAAGTGGGGAAAAGATTGTATAATAAAGACCGTTGGTGATGGGTCTCCAACCGCATGGCCCAACAACTTCTTTAAAAGTCCTAATACCCTTAGTCGCCTCTTACGACGCCCGTGGGTAGGAAGGGGTGGGGCAAGCCGGCTTCACGGCAATATTAGGTAATGGAGAATTGTCAAGATTCTTACAGTCGACTTGACTGACCTGTAAAGAATATCAACGAATACTCAAAACAGCGATCGATAGTCTCTGCCCGCCGTATTAAGAACTAATGGGGTAGATGGATCCAATAAAGTAAGGACCTACGGCCACGAGACCAAGCATGTCTATTCCATGTGAGTTTCAATGATGATTTCAGACCCCCGCAACTGATTAGATAATTCAACTTCGCATATTTTAACACATTGCTCATTTTCCAAATGTAGCTAAAGTTTTTTTTATTCTAAAGCTCTGGCTACCTTCTCTTATCGTTTACAGCCGTGAGTATGAGGTACGTCCAGCATTGTACAGAGTGACAAGAGATAACTTTTTAAGAATTAAAATGGAAACTAAAGGATTAATATGTGTCTAGTATTCAAGACTTAAGAAAAACATAACGGTATGTCCAGTCGCGGCTAAACTTAATCACATAACCTCTGAAACCTAACAAAAAATATAAATGTAAAATACCACAAAAAAACTTACAATAATTAGTCTGCGCCGCAGCCAAACCGATGATGGAACACAAAAGATAGAACCTAAACTCCATGGTGGCAATTCGCGTCACTAACCACCGAGCTACCGCGGCTATCGCTGTAGTCGGACTATGTACGGCACTGTTAAAAATGATATAATCGCGCGCACTTATCTTATCTGGTTTTGAAATACTGTAAAGGTGATAGGCGGATAGGATTTGGGAGTTTCAGGCTATGTTAGTCAATGCAAAATCTTACGAATTTAATATGCTTACGACACCTACAGTAGGCTATTTGACTGCAATAAAAATATACATTTCTTTTATTTCATTAGTCTTAATATTTCTTTTTTGGAGCCATATGTAATAATGCGAGATAAAAATATTGCATTATTTCACTAAAATCCGTCTTTTTAAAATAAGAAAATTTGATGCAACTGTCACGTGACTAAAAACGGCCGTGATTGGCTATTTCCATAATGACGTAGATTGCACATAAACAGATTGTGTATCGCTTCGCTCATTGGTGTTTAATGCGGAAGTGACGTCATTTGTGCTACAGCCGCCATATTACTTAAAGTCGCGCTTTCGCGGCACATTTGAATATTGCATTTTATTTTTCGATTTTTTAATAAAATAGCTAAAATAAAGACAGAAAAATATTTTTTTAGGGCTCCTTATAAACAAATTAACACCGTAAGATAGTTTTCGAAACTTAGTCAAATAGCCTATTATGTGACCATCTTGTCCCCTATCATGGGATCATTTATGGGTTAAAAAGAGAACCACTTTTAGAAAGTATATGCAGTGTAGGGCCTTTTTAAGGGGTTATTGGGCGATGCGGTTGGAGACCCATCACCAACAACCTTTATTGCACCATAATTTCCCCACGCAACTTCCAAAAGTGGCTGAATAGTTTCTAGCTCTAAAGCTCTGGCTACTCCTTTTAGGGATTTATAGCCGTGAGTATATGTATGTATGTGTATGGTAATGTCAGTAGAAGACGACCACGACGTATAAGTTTAGATAATATTTAAAAGGAATTGATTATATAAAGAATATCTTTTTTTGCTAGAACTGTAGGAAATGGCCATCGATAGTAAGGGGTGATCCATTTCGAGGTTCCCTACTTTTTTAAAGAAAAAAACACAGAAAATTAAAATTTAACGGGGAATGTTTATTATCATTCGAAAGAACATTCTTTGGCATTTATTTTTTGAAGATTATCTCTTTCAAATGCTGGCCGCGGCTAGGTCTCAGATGGTCCATCCGTTGAGTCCAATTTTTGATGACTCGTTCGAGCATTTCGACTGGTAACTGGCGAATGACACGCGTGATGTTTTGCTCCAAGGCCTGAATCGAAGCGGGTTTATCCGCATAGACTTTAGACTTTACGTATCCCCACAGAAAAAAGTCTAACGGTGTGATATCACACGATCTTGGTGGCCAACCGACCGGCCCATTACGTGAAATTATCTGTTCGCCGAAATGCTCTCTCAATAAATCCATTGATTCGTGCGATTTGTGGGAAGTGGCGCCGTCTTGTTGAAACCAAATGTCGCCGAGATCACGAGCTTCAATTTCAGGCATCAAATAGTCGGTTATCATGGCGCGATAACGGTCGCCATTGACGGTTACATTCTTACCGGCATCATTTTTGAAGAAATATGGACCGATGATTCCACCGGCCCACAAACCACACCAAACCGTTGTTTTTTCTGGGTATAATGGCAGCTCTTGAATCTCTTCAGGTTGCTCTTCGTCCCAAATGCGGCAATTTTGCTTGTTTACATACCCATTGAGCCAGAAATGGGCCTCATCGCTGAACAAAATTTGGCTCGAAAACGTCGGATCTTCTTGGCACTTTTCAAGAGCCCATAGAGCGAAACGATGTCGCTTGGGAAGGTCGAGCGGCTTCAGTTCTTGCACAAGCTGTATTTTGTATGCTTTCAATTTAAGATCTCGACGTAGAATGCGCCAAGTCGTTCCATACGTCAGTCCGAGTTGCTGCGAACGACGTCCAATCAACTCTTCACGGTCTTCGTGTACACTCTCAGCTACGGCCGCTATATTTTCTTCACTGCGTGCTGGACGTGGTCTATTCGGTCGAACATTATCCAATAATGAATGCTGGGTCTCAAAATGGGTGATGGTGTTGCGAATAGTACGCTCAGTAGGCCGATTATGTTGACCATAAGTTGAGCGAAGCGCGCGAAACACATTCTTTACAGAACGTGAATTTTCGTAATAAAGTTGAACGATTTGTAAACGTTGTTCAGGCGTAAGTCTTTCCATGATGAAATGCCAAACAATACTGAACAAAAATAATATGATAGCTTGACACGACTCACGCGTCATCTGTCAAAAAAGGCTGATGAAAAAAGTACCTCTAGTTGGATCACCCGTTATCTGCCTACCGCAATGGAGTGAGTACATGCTTATGTGTATTCCCATACATGTAAATTTTACTCTACTTAACTTACACTGCCGTAATCCTGAAAAGGGTGCCGTTACAAAATCAACAATTTAAAATTTAGCAACTTTTGGATAGAAATGCGTTTTTTTCATAAAACACAGTTATCTTTCCCAACCCGTCCCTGCGTACGATAATGATAACCACAGATAAGATAGGGCCACTTCGCTCGCCACTACTCCTTGCGAACACTATTTCGTATGCAACGATCAATATTGTATTATCGTATTTACTACTATGTCAGAGTCTACTTTGATGTCTCCGTTACGGATAGCACATCGTATTATATGATTAGCCGCGTGTTTTTAAATTAAAGTCGGAGTCAAAAGTAAATCCCTCTAAAAATATTCGGTAATAAACTAGCCAAGTCTCGATGGAGCTGCTAGTTTATGTCTAAAAAGTAATGAAATCTAGACTAAGCCGTGCCAAGCCTAAGGTTCCTTACTGAGTTTGCTATATAACTGGCTGTGTACTTACTAACATATAATAATAACATAACATAAACGTTCACGCCGAATATCCCCAAAGGTACTAATACCTCTGAACATCACGTGACTTTGTCACCTGGTGTTCAGAGTACCCACGTTTTGCATGGACAGTGTACTCACGTGATAGAGGGCAGGCCTATCGCCGTTTTGTACGAATACACTATCACATGACTAAGTACAACTCAGCCATGTGGGTTTCCTCACGATGTTTTCCCTCACCGTTAACAACCATGATAATTTAACCACACATATGTCTTTAGAAAAGACAAATTGGTGAAGGCCCGATCCAGGATTTGAACACTAGTCGTTTGCACGATAACCGAGTGTTCTACCCACTGGGCTATCACGGTTGCTTCTCACTAACGTATACAGAATGTTCAACACCCAGTCATATTACATTAATTAAGGAACCTTAGGCTTGGCACTTCTGCGTTCTGGTCTTATCCAAAGATTCTCAAATAAAGATTAAAAATGCAGCGAAATGGTCAGAGTAAAGAGTGGTAGGGCAGAATTTGCTTCGCGCTCGACATGGCGGGGGCACGGCGGGACAATCTATTATTGAAGTACGATTTTGAGAGACAAAAGACACTAGATACTCGAAATTTATAAAATGTATGCTTTGATAATAATAATTATTATCGTTGGCCCCACAGGATTGGCGAACCCCGGAGGTACTTAGCAACTCTGATCGGGAGTCCGTATGGAAAGAGAAGGAGCTGCACGGGAGGTTTTACAAGGTACTTCAAGAAACCTTTCGTGGACCGTAAAGCCTCCCTGCATTGGCTGCGTTTCGGGGACCTCTTTGGGGAAACCGAAGGTTTTGTCTGCGCAATACAGGGCCAGGTTATCAAGACGCGGAACTATCGGAAATACATCCTAAAGGACGGTACCACAGACGTTTGTCGAGCATGTGGCCGTCCCGGAGAGTCACTTAGCCATGTTATTTCCGGTTGTTCGGCTCTTGCTAACACTGAGTACTTGCATAGACACAACCAAGCAGCCAAAATCCTGCATCAGAAGCTCGCTCTGAAATACGGACTCTTGCAACAGAGGCTGCCGTATTACAAGTATCTGCCGGAGCCAATCCTAGAAAATGACCGTGCCAAAATCTATTGGGACCGATCCGTTATCACGGACAGGACTTTTCTAGCGAATAAGCCTGACATCGTGGTATGGGATCGATCGCAGTCGAGGGTATTTCTAGTGGATGTCACTATCCCTCATAGCGTCGGAAGTATCTCGATCTGGCTCACGAGATCACTGACATGTGGGCTGTGACTTCGACAGAAATAATCCCGAACGAATCCGAATTTGTCCGCGAACGGGTTAATTCCAACCTGCCTCGCGACCAACTTGAGGCGTGAATTTGATTGAATTAAGATGGTGAATGGCGTATTGCGTGCCTAAACTAAAATAGAAACAGTGTTTTATTACTTTTTATTATAAATACTTGAGGAAGATAAGATACCCGAAAACGACAAGAAAGAGAAGAATTATTTTCACTCTGGCTACCCAAATTTGTACATCATGGCCGTGAGTATATGTACGTCATAAATCATTGATATTATGACATGCTATTAAGTTTAAAATTGCATAAACAGTTTTTATTTTTCATCCTCATCTTTATCTATTCTATTTGCGTAGAGATAATAACATATTTTCGTGATTACATTCATAACATGACGCGAAACATACTGCGGCGATTATTCCACCATTTTGCGGAAATTGACTCAGGATACTAATTGTGAGTCACATTGGTTTGTTAGTGGACGTAGTGATGACTATGTTTTAGATTAATCAGACCTATATGAGTAGTTAAGCTGTGCTTACTCCGAGGGCTAGTCCGAGCGCTATATTATCGACACGATAACGGTTAGAATGAGATGACAGTATACGATACTAAGTAAGTGCAAACGAGATGGCTGTTTTATACCACGCCATATCGAAATAAAAGGACCCTCGTAATAGCTATGCTGAGGAAATTTAGAACTTTTCTTTCTTTCTTTATTTTATTTATTATAATCACGACTTTAAATCCTCAAAAGAAGTAGCCCGATTATTAGAAATAAATATTATTTGCTAACTTTTTTCTGTAATAGATGCTGCCGCGATAGTTGCCAAATTCGAAGGCTTTATATGCTTACATATGATCAGGTGTTCAAGCCTGTTATGTAATACCAAACTTAATTTAATGTTTTTTGACATGAATTCCTCATGTGGGGATTATTACTCATAAATAAAAGATGTTATTAAAGGAATACCAAACTTGTTTAAATATCACTAGATGAATTTGTGAGGTAACCCCTAGGGTACTGAACCCGGATCCTCCAGATAGTGTGACTGGCCACGGACAATAAGTTACGATATCAATTTATGAAATAAATACATACATATATATACTCTCGGCTGTAAGTCCCAAAAGGGGTAGTTACTTGGGGAAAAGATGGTAAAATAAAGGATGTTTGGTGATGTGACACAGCGCCCAACAATCGCTGAAGAAACCTCGACAAAAAGAAGAAATGGGTTAATGCTATTCTGAGCCAACACTACGCCCGTCCTCTTGCCACTGCAACGCAATTGATCTAGTAGACAAGCATATGTACCTGGGACTAGTTGTTGAACATAAATTTAACTGGGGACCCCATGTGGAACACGAGTGCGACAAGCTGAGAGAAATTGTATCAAAACAAAGTAAAATTAAATGTAAATTGCCTTACCAGACCCTAAGGCTCTTGTATATGGCACTAGCAGACTCAGCAATCCATTATGGTATCTCTAGTTATGGCAGAACATACAAAAACTATCTACAAAACATATATGACCTATAATTAAGACTCCTGAAAAAATTGTTCTCTATAAAATTAAATGTAAATTTAAAAACAATTATAATGATTTATTCCAATATTGTAAAATTATCAATGTTCACGATAAAGTTAAGATTGCAATTATATCAGAGTATCACAGTCAAATCCAATCGCTCACTAAAGTAACAAGAACTAATCTGCCACTGTATGTATGTCCGACTAGTAGTAATGAATACGGGAGGAGGGTGTGGACTCACATATTGCCTGATATACTTAACCAATTGCCTAAGCATCTAAGTCTTGATCTTATTAATTTTAAACAAAACAAAATGAAAAGTACATTAAAAAAATACTTCATTGAGGGTAAATATGTGAACCCATCGCCCTCAACCTCTAAATATATTAGCTGCTTTTTATTCTTATTGATTATTATTATTGAACTTATTATTTTAGTCCAGTAAAAATTTTAAAATCTTATATTAGACTCCCCAGGGGCCACAATATAGTTTATAAGTATAGATTAATACCCCTCTGTAGTCTAATTGTAAATGTTTACTAACCTTTAAAATTTATAGTTTCAATTATATTTTTTTCACAGCTTTAATATAACATACATACATACATATACTCACGACTATAATTCCCTAGAAGGGATAGCCAGAGCTAAGGAATTAGAAATTCCTCAGCCACTTTTGGAAAGTTGAGTGGGGAAAAGATGGTATAATAAAGGTTGTTGGTGATGGGTCTCCAACCGCAACACCCAATGTTCCCTCAAAAGCCCCAATACCGTTAGTCGCCTCTTACGTACACCCACCGGTAGAAATGGGGTAGCGCTATTCTAAGCCGGTATAAGTGAATTGATAATAATTTATGATGTGTTTTGGTCTTACACCAGCCCTCGCAGCATGAGGCGTGTGAGACCGAGTATGTCATATGAGAAGTGAGATACTGACAGATTTTGTAAAGCAGCTGTCAGTTTCTCACTTCTCATGTGACATATGCGATCTCACAAGCTCCATGCTATAGTGCTTAACATACATACATATACTCACGCCATTAATTCCCATTGGGGTAGGCAGAGACTATCGATCGCCACTTCGTACGATCCTGACAAACCTCTCTAGCTTCGTTTACATCCATCAATCTTTTCATACATGCTCTTTTGTTCTTCATACTTCGGACGCCAGTCTTTTTGAGCACACTCTCAATTTGGTCCAAGTGTGTTCTCCGTGGTCGTCCTCTACTAACATTACCATCCACACTAGCTCTATAGATCCCTTTTACCAATTTTCTAGTGCTTAACAAACTATCAATTTGTCAAATGACCTAATTTCGCTCTCGCAAGTATTTTAAGTTACACGACATTGCACTTTGTTTAATTATTATGAATTATGTTATGATGCATGGTGCACATTAAATTGTTACTATATAGTTTAGATAAGTGAGAGTCAGGTTCATACAATTAAGGCTCTGTAGGATATACTTACTTACTATATACTAGAGATTAAGGTAAGATTGCCAGGATCGTATAACGCGGCGATCGATAGTCTCTGTCTACCCCAATGGGAAATAATGGCTTGAGTATATGTGTCTATGTATGTTACTTATACTCACGCCATAAAATTGTACTTTATAAACAGAGAACTTTTATCCCGCTTAATAGGACCCTGACCAACCTTTTCTTTGTAACGCACACTTGAGCACAAAACTTCTCAGACTTGCACTTTTATATTTTTTCATTAACATACATACATACATACATATACTCACGGCTATAAATCCCTAGATGGGGTAGCCAGAGCTGACGGATTAGAAATTCCTCAGCCACTTTTGGAAGTTGCGTGGGGAAAAGATGGTAAAATCAAGGTTGTTGATGATGGGTCTCCAACCGCATCGCCCAAAAATCCCTTAAAAAGCCCCAATACCGTTAGTCGCCTCTTACGTACACCTACATTACATAATTATTTCCACATACCATTCTTACAGAATACTAAGAAAATTTAAATAATGATTCCTTATTTAGAACACAGCGAAAAAAATAAAATGAAATATAAAGAAAAATGCAAAAGAAATTACCCATACAAAAATTAATACAAAAATAAAAATAAATTAGCTTACAAATTAATTCATTTATTAAAGCGATATTTAAGAATTTTCTATACCTCAACATTTGTGTGTGTGTGTGAGTGTTTGTGAGTATATGGCGCAGCTTTACGAATATATCTTACTATTGTTTTTATATTTATATTTCTTGCTCAATTTTTATAGTGTACAGAAACTATACATTATTTAACACCTATTTAATATTAATATATAAAGAATAAATAAAGGAAAGTAAAATTTCGACCCAGGCGGGAATCTAACCCGCGACCTCGGGTATACGCCCTCGGGTATAAAATATTTATCTTTTTAATTTATTCTTTATTTATTAGTAATAATCCCCACATGAGGTGTTCATGAACAAAAATATTTAAACTTATTTAATATTTTCTACCATGAACCCTAATGGTGACTTGTTTCAATCTGATATTGAGCTATTCGCTCACGTTACTAATTTATTAAGCATGATATGTTAGTATTTAATGTGACCGATTATTATTATTATTGCATATATTAATGAATTCACACAGTTTTTATATTAGAATCTTATAGAAATAAGGACTAAAATGTTCCCGAATAGAGAAATAAAAAGTATAAATTACCCAAAATCGCTATTTCCGCGGAGTTATATAAACTACCCAGATTTTGAACTTGAAAAGACTAAAAGGAGAGTGGCGGGTAAGTTTGTTATCATGCATACATACTTATATATACTCAAGACCATAAATTCCAATCGCGGTCGCTAAAGACACTGTAGCGGCGCGCTGTCAGTACACAATGACGCGCACTACATAGAAACGCTGACAGTGCAAGAAGTATCACATTCGACAAGAACACGTAAACAAGCTATATACGTCACACGCGTCATCAAGACTCGCCATACAAATCGTACATCGCGCAATCGAAGTTTCTAAAACATTTACTATATATACAAGTTCCAACTTAATACAGTTGGACCGCGGTCCCCAGGCATACCACCGCCTGGCGGAAGATCTTCCCTTTTCCTCCACATAATCAGCCCGCGGGCACTACACGGCGAATCAAGTAACATCACTTTCTTACAAAATAAATTCACGCCTGTTTTCATTTCGGTGCAGGCAGGACGTCTAAGTGTACCATATTCGTAGCTCAGTAGAAATCCTAGTCTAGATCGAAGCCGCTAAAGCCGATCAATCCGTACAAGGTAAAAATAATATTACGCGGTCCTAGTCGCGGGTGACTAGCATACATACATATACTCAAGGCTATAATTCCCTAGAAGGGGTAGCCAATGCCAAAGAATTATAAATTCCTCAGCCACTTTTGGAAGTTGAGTGGGGAAAAGGCGGTAAAATAAAGGTTTTTGGTGATGGGTCTATAACCGCATCGCCCAAAAATCCAATAAAAAGTCCTAATACCCTTAGTCGCCTTTTACGACACCCGTGGGTAGCGACATTCTAAGCCGGCACTACATGCGGGTGATTAACTAGTCACTTAAAAGAACTAATATAATTAGGGCCAGTTTTTTGATCCGTGGTTAACTCAACAATTTGTTAAATATCGTAACTATTAGTTAGATATCAGCAAAATGCATTTTTTGACCCGTGGTTAGAGTAACTAATGGTCAAATATCGAACCAAAATGGATTTACGATTTGACTACTGGTTAGTCATTTAACTATAGTCAATGTAACAAATGGTTATATTTTTAACTCCGGATCAAAAAACTGGCCCTTAGGCATCTCGACGGGAAGTAATAAGTGCTAATCGTAGATTGAAATTGTAAAGTTTATTATCTTGAATTATCAGTGTTGTGTAGAGTCGGCTTAGAATAGCACGACTTGTGGGTGTTTGTAAGAGGCGGCTATAGGTATTTGGGGTATGGGTATTTTTGGGCGATGCGGTTGCGGTTAACACAAATTATCAAAAACCTTTGTGTTACAATTTTATCCCCACGCAACTGCTCAATAGCTCAGTGGGTAGAACACCGGTTCTCGTGCAAGCGACTAGGGTTCAAATCCCGGGTCGGGCCTACACCAATTTGTCTTTTCTAAAGACATATGTGTGGTTAATTTATCATGGTTGTTAACGGTGAGGGAAAACATCTACTACGTAGTCATGTGACGGTTTATTCGTACAAAACGGCGATAGGCCTGTCCCCTATCACGTGAGTACACTGTCCATGCAAAACTTGGGTACTCTGAACACCAGGTGACAAAGTCACGTGATGTTCAGAAGTATTAGTACCTCTGCCAACCCCTTCGGGGATATTCGGCGTGAACGTTTATTTTATGTTTATGTTATGTTATATGCAACCTCTAAAAGTGGCTGAGGAATTTATTGTTCCAAAGCTTTGGCTGCTCCTTTTAATTTAATGTTTTTTTGACATGAATTCCTCATGTGGGGATTATTACTCATAAATAAAAGATGTTATTAAAGGAAAGAAAAATTTCGACACTGGCGGGGTTCGAACCCGCGACGTTCGGGTATACGCCCCCGTCGCTCTGCCAACTGAGCTACAGTGTCAGTTGTGTCGAAATTTTTCTTTCCTTTAATAACATCTTTTATTTATGAGTACTCCTTTTAAGTATTTATAGCCGTCAGTATATGTTTGTATCCATTATGAATGTGCAGAACGCTCCCAAGCACCACGACCACCATTACTGACTCGTCTGGGTGGTGGAATCGTCACCAGCTTCCGAGACTTCTGCTTGTACACCTCTATCCATGGGTTCAATCATATCGCCATGCCTCGGCGGATGTTGATAGAAAGGTAAAAAAAAACAAATAATAATTTAATATTTTAAGCCGTGTAGTGTCGGCTTAGAATAACACTTCCCCATTTCTACCCGTGGGTGATCGTTAGAGGCAACTAAGGGCCAGTTTTTTGATCCGTGGTTAACTCAACAATTTGTTAAATATCGTAACTATTAGTTAAATATCAGCAAAATGCATTTTTTGACCCGTGGTTAGAGTAACTAATGGCAAATGGTCAAATATCGAACCAAAATGGATTTACGATTTAACTACTGGTTAGTCATTTAACTATAGTCAATGTAACAAATGGTTATTTTTTTAACTACGGATCAAAAAACTGGCCCTAAGGGTACAGGGGCTTATTAAGTGATTTTTGGGCGATGTGGTTGGAGACCCGTCACCAAAATCATTTATTATAACCATCTTTTCCCCAATCAACTTCCAAAAGTGGCTGAGGAATTTTTCATTCCAAAGCTCTGGCTACCCCGTTAAGGGATTTATAGCCGTGAGTATATGTATGTATGTATGTTTTATTTACATTTACAGCCATAAATCCTGAAATGGGGCAGCCAGAGCCTCGGATATAAATTCCTCGAGCACTTTTAAATGTTATAAAGGTGAAGGTAAAATATAATGTCGTTGGTATATTGGTTGATGTGTTTGCTGTGTAGTGTCGGCTTACAATAGCACTACCCCATTTCTTCCGGTGGGTGTACGTAAGAGGCGACTAACGGTATTGGGGCTTACTAAGTGATTTTTGGGCGATGTGGTTGGAGACCCGTCACCAAAATCATTTATTATTACCATCTTTTCCCCAATCAACTTCCAAAAGTGGCTGAGGAATTTTTCATTCCAAAGCTCTGGCTACCCCTTGTAGGGATTTATAGCCGTGAGTATATGTATGTTTGTTTTATTTACATTTACAGCCATAAATCCTGAAATGGGGCATCCAGAGCCTCGGATATAAATTCCTCGAGCACTTTTAAATGTTATAAAGGTGAAGGTAACAAATAATGTCGTTGGTATGTTGGTGGTGGATCATCGTAGTCACATCGCCCAATAATCACTTAAGGCCCTAATCACTTGGTCGCCTCGTAAGATACCTGCGCGAAGAAAATGGCCTTTTGCTATTCTAAGCTGCCACTATACAGTTTCTAACTTACTTACTGGGTAACTTCATGCTGCGTATTGTCGGTTTAGAATAACACTACCCCATTTCCACTCGTGGGTGTTAAAATAAATAAATAAATAAAACTCGTTTATTTACGAGAACGAGAGTATATAACAGATCTTCATTAATTAATTTGCACTTTGCCTGCTCTGCCGTTCGGCGTGTAAATAGTTAAGTTTATAATTGAATTTAAAAAGCAATTGAAAAGTAATAATAACAAACATTACAGAAAATAAAGTAGAAATAATTATATAATAAAAAAGTCACCTCTTGCTACATAAACATAAACGTTCACGCCGTTTATCCCCGAAGGGGTTGGCAGTGGTACCAATACTTCTGAACTCACATGGCGGCGCCATCTAGTGTCCAGAAAAGGTACCCACGTTTTGCTAAGACAGTGTACTCACGTGATAGGGGGCAGGCCTATCGCCGTTTTGTACGAATACACTGTCACATGACTAAGTACAACTCAGCCATGTGGGTTTCCTCACGATGTTTTTCCTCACCGTTAACAACCATGATAAATTAACCACACATATGACTTTAGAAAAGACAAATTGGTGTAGGCCCGACCCAGGATTGGATTTCACGCCCTTCTGTTTTCGGGCGGGTGTTCTACCCACTGGACTATCATGTCGTTTTCTCTTGCTACATGTCAAATAAATGTCTACAATAAAATTAATTCCAAATAATGTTAAAAAATCTGAGCGTCTAAGCTCACCACACACACACACACACACACATACATACATACTAACTTACACATACATTTGAGGATGCAAAAGCATGCAATTGATTACAATCTACATGTATTAAATTTAAGTTTTTTATTTAATATAATTAAAATTAACTTATAGTTTTCTCTTTTAGAGAACTTGTGCTATTGGTTGATCTCTTTCTTTTTGTGTAACTTTTAGTTTATAAACATTTTTTTTAAGAAGCTGAAATGATTGTGAGTCAACTTAATGGGTTGAGCAAAATACTCATCCTAAGTTTACAGGGCTTTGCCCTTTTTATTAGGGAGTATGAAACTCAATTTGTTGTACCTTTTTTCAATAAAAATAAATTATTATTATATTATTATTATTATCGTAAGTGGGTGGACTTCAGGGCTTTTATCTCGTTGGGCACCGTTGGAGACCCATCACCAATAACCTTTATTCACAATCTTCTCCCCACTCAAGTTTCGAAAAGTGGCTGAGGAATTTCGTATACTGAAGCTCTGGCTACCGCTTCTAGGGATATTTAGCCGTGTGTATGTGTATGTATGTGACTTCCACATTATCTGTTTGACTATGCTCAAGATTATTAGATCACGTTGTCGGCTAACTCTTTTAACTACATAGCGCAGAATAACACAAACTCAATTCAAAATTTTTAAGGCAAAATACAGTTTTTCAATTTTTCAATTATTTCCGCTGATGTACGATATTATAGGGCGATTTGATTGAAAAGCCATTCCCTATCCTGCTAAATAAAGGAGTGTAGTACTCTCACTCTTACGTTAATGTATTACCACTCATTCGTATTCGTTGGATAATACCGATTATTTAGTTAATACTATTATTATTGCTGTTTAGTGTCGGCTTAAAATAGCACTACCCCATTTATTCCGGTGGGTGTGCGTAAAAGGCGACTAACGGTATTGGGGCTTTTAAGGGCTTTTTGGGCGATGAGGCTGGAGACCCATCACCAACAACCTTTATTTTTACCATCTTTTCCCCACTATCATTTCCAAAAGTGGCTGAGGAATTTCTAATTCCTAAGCTCTGGCTACCCCTTCTAGGGATTTACAGCCTTGAGTATATGCATGTATGTGTGTATGTATTATTTAATCCTGACTTCTAACTATACGACTGCAAAATTTCAAAGCAATCGGTTTAGTAATTACGGCGTGAAGGCGGAACAAACAAACAAACAAACTCAATTTCTGATTTATAATATTAGTAATGATACGGATACTGTCTACAAACCAGGTGTTGTTTAAACCAATAAATAAAGAATAAATAAAGGAAAGAAAAATTTCGACACAGGCGGGAATCGAACCCGCGACCTCGGGTATACGCCCCAAAGCTCTGCCAATTGAGCCACCGTGTCAATGGCTGCCAGCTTATTTATTAGTAATAATCCCTACATGAGGTTTTCATGAACAAAAAGATTTAAATGATGTGATAGTTAGGTGTTTTCAACATTTGCATTCTATCTGAAAAGATAGACAAGTGGCCTTCCGAATTAGTAAAAATTTGGAGGTAGGAAACGCAAACACTACTTAAACGTGTAAAAGAAATAAAGGATAGAAGAATTTCGCGTTGGCAGCCATTGACACGGTGAATTGGCAGAGCGTCGGGGCGTATACCCGAGGTCGCGGGTTCGATTCCCGCCTGTGTCGAAATTTTTCTTTCCTTTATTTATTCTTTATTTATTAGTAATAATCCCCACATGAGGTTTTCATGAACAAAAAGATTTAAGTTGTTTAAACCAGTTTAAAAAGTGTATTAAATGTAATACCCTCAGGCTACTATGGCTGCTGGTGGTATCTGCAGCTATCTGGGGCGCGGTCGACGTGTCTTTGGGGCAGTGGCAGAGGTACAATGAGAACCCAACGGTGGTTGCTTTGGAGAAAGACTTCCGGTCTTGGAAATATCCTCTGCCGGCTGTCACTGAGTGTCTTGCTGTAAGTTATTTCATTAGATATATAATAGAAAACAATAGAATAACTCTTTATTGCACATCAAATAAAAATTTCCAAGAAAATATTAAACAGTTCACAGAGAGGTACAATAAGCGGTCTTATCGTTAAAAGCGATCTCTTCCAGACAACCTTTGGAAAGGGAGATCGGCAAATTAATTATTCGGGTAGATGCACAAAACAAGGCCAAAAAACAGTAATAATCGATTACTAAGATAATCTTCTATCTATATCTATACTTATAATAAATCTGTAGAGAGGTCAATTCTGTACATTAAATATATTTTCAAAATAACCATCAGGGGGTGATGATCAGTGATCGATACTGATGCCAAAAATGCAATCAGTAAAATTTTTGTCTGTTTGTCTGTCTGTCTGTCGGTTTGTATGTTCCTTTTGGAAACAAAAACTACCCGACGGATTTTAACGAAACTTGATAGAATTATTCTTCATACTCCTGGGCAGGTTAAAGTGTACTTTTCAGCAGAGCAGTGAAGGGGAATTTTGGGAAAATTTGGGAAAACTGGGAAGTTACTCCAGTTTTTAAGCTTCCGTCGCGTGTGCAGCCTTATTGGTTATAGTTAAAAAGAAATCATGTATGACGGAAATATTTTACATAAAATTTTCTAAAAAATATCCTGCATATGTCTATCTTTTATTGTTGACTCATAATGACACGTGCAATTCCTGATAGCTTAGCAGTTCGGAGCATTCTGATTATATTTTTTTAACTCTTACGTTTATAGTTCTTTCATTCATCTCTCATTTAAAAAGTTTACATTATTAGAATAGAATAGAATAGAAAACTCATTATTGTACATCAAATATGGAAAAACAATTACAAATACACAGAATGAATTAACAAAAGTACAATTGGCGGTCTTATCACTAAAAGCGATCTCTTCCAGACAACCTTTGAATGGAGAGGTCAATAAATTAGTCATGTGAGATAGATGTACAACTACTAATCTGCACAAACAATACAACAATCCAGTCATACTTAAACCTTACTTAATTATTACCTATTCAACAAAAAAAGAATCATAGAAATCGGTATAGAATAACCAAACTTATACATGAAATAAGCTATCGCGCCCTGTCGTCGCATGTGAATGCTATAAGGGTATTTTTTTTAGTAATGGTTGCGCGCGCAAAAGATAGCCGGGAGTATAAATATAAAATAATATAAAATTATAATATAATGCATTATTATATAAAATTATAATGCATTCTTTTTGTTCATATTGATAATTTTGTAGTAATTATTTTGTTGGTAATATTTATTTTATTTTTCAACCATGAATGATCAATGAGTGTATGTAAATCAGTTTCAAATTTTTTTTTTAACTTTTCAAAATGTGTTTTCTTTTCACTGGACGTTGGCAAAGTAACTGTGTTAAAACACGGTCAAAGGCCATTGAAGAAAAATTGAATTGAAATATACTCCCTGTATGTATGCAAAGTTTGTAACTCTGATTGTTTGTTTGTATGGTTTTATTTTCGGAGATACTGAACCGTTCACTAAAGCGCTTTCACAATCACAAATCTACACTATTCAGGAATGCTATAAATTGCACTAAATTTCACAAAGGTTGAGCAGTGATTGAAGAAACATCAGGTATTTTTAAAACTACGCTACCCGTGCGAAGCTGGGCCCGATCCACTAGTTATTAATAAGAAGCTATGTAAATAACGTACAGAAATATTACTGACAGCCATAAATCCTGAAAGGGTATAGAGAGTTTCGGAATGAGAAATTCCTCAGCCACTTCTGGAAGTTGAGTGGTGAAAAGACTGTAATTTATGGTTAAAAGAACTTACCTAAGTGAATTTCTACCAAAATTATATGAAATGTTACATCCGAAGAGATTTAGTAAAACCATGTAGTCCGATCCAGGATACACTGCATGGTCACACCGTTCAGAGCGAAAATAACGATTTTTCAACTCATTCCGTTCACCAATCGGTCTCTCGCCCTCCAATCTCGTTCCTATGTTCGGTTCTTCATTTATTTTAGAGGTATCTTAGCTGTGAATTTGCAACTGAAGGGTTAGATAGGTTCACCTTTCTCTGGGTTAGGGTGGGTACTAAATCTCTTCGGATGTAACATTTCATATAATTTTGGTAGAAATTCACTTAGGTAAGTTCTTTTAACCATAAATTATATTTCAATGTTACATCCTCAAGATTTAGTAAAACCATGTAGATGTTTAGAGTTCTGGTTGCAAATTATAACATGTATTTGGTTAAATAAATTATTGCAAACAATAAAATTATTACAATTAAAGGTATTGGTGAAAGTCCATTTCCCATTAAATTTCAAAGTATTTAAAAACTGTCATTTACTACTAAAACTAGTATAATACCAAAAGTCAAAATACATATTATGTTTATCACATATAGGATGATAAAAAATAAAGCTATACCAAACAGGTCGACTAGCCAGTCTATCTACTTGTTTCTTAAACTACCAATGGGCATCCCTGATCAGTACGCAGCCAAAAAGTGTTTATGTCATTGTAAATGTAAAATGATTAACGAAAATTTCTTTCAAAATAGAAAGATGAATCTTTGTAGCCAAAGTATTTGAAAGAAGAATTAAAATACATGTAGCAACTATATCTTGAGATCTATACAAGAAGATAAGAATGCTTTCTTAAATTTATTTTTAAGAATAATATTTATAAATTACTTATACTCCCGAGATTAAAATACAATTATATTTATATGCTTAGGAATAAGTCCAAACCAAGAGGAAAGGTTTGATTTGAATTTGTCGCCAAACTGTTGTTGGTTGATTAATTTAAGACATTAAACTTATTAATGAGTGCACTCTGTATTTGATACACCATACCTATAGAGGTATAATAGCACTTACTATTGCCAACCATATATACATTTATATATATATGACCATACCATAGTTAACAATATTTTAGACGATTTCAGTAGAAACTGCTTAACTAATTCGACTAGAAAAATAATCAGAACAAGACAGAATTAACAATGCTTTCTTTTTGTTAGACTTTTGGTAATAGACATTATTATAATATCTTTAAAGTTTATAAGATTTTCTTAAAAATATTTTCTTACTTAATAAATAAATAAAAAAGAGAGAGCCTTTGAATTTGTTAAGGCCAAAAAAAAAGTCTGTATTTCTACACCTTTATTTTATATATGTCGAATGTGCAAAAAAGGGAACACTGAGAATTGCAGTTTCAAGGTACAAATGGAATGAAAAAATATTATAAGCATGAAGATCATGTTGCAATCAAGAATATTATTGTATTAAAATTAAATATAACATATGTAATATTATACAATATGTTTTGCTTGTGATGTAAATAGGTATATTTATGACTCGCCTTGACAGAATATGTGTTTTAGTTATACATAGGTTTACGAAAATATTGTTTGGTTGCTAAAAGCGGCGATCGACAGTCACTGCACACCCAAACGGGAACCAATGGCGTGAGATATGATTGTATGTATACATACAAAACAAAAAACGATAGCATGCTCTCGATTACTATCCAATTAAATAAAAGTAAATTATTGACGTAAGAAATATAAGGGAATTTCATACCTACCCTGCTACATACCTGCGATATGCTTTTGTATAGTAATATTTCTAAAACCAACTAGATTCAAACCCAATAAAAGGGAACTATCTTCAGTTCGTTTTGACCTCGTATGACCATGAAAAGACCATAGACATAAAAATAACCGCCCTTGCATGCGGATCCATAAGCAGTTATAAATACGTTCTGCAAAAGGCGATTCAGATAAAATGTAATGATAAAAGTTTAGTGTAAAAACTTCCAAAGACCAACTGCTTTTTATATATAATTTTTATTTTAGAAAATTATTTATTTAAATATGTAGAAATATATGAACAAGTAACAAATTCAAATTTGTATGTTGGCAATTGCAAACACGTAAGTGGTTTTGCGATGGAGAGGTTTCAATTGTGTCAGTTATGCTATTGGAGCCCTGTATTTACTAAATACCAACAGAGACATTCGTAAAGATAAACGGTAAAGGTAATGGTCTAGAAGGAAAACGATAAAATTTATCAAGTTTGTGAAAACTACATTTTTTCGTGTTCTTTACTTTTGGTAAAGGCATACGTACAATTGCTAAAAGAAACAAAATGTAAGATTCCTTTGAATCTATTGTGTTATTCGAGATGATTCCCTTATGATCTCTGAATGAATTTCTCGGTTTAAGAACTAATCTACAATCTCAATCACACATATATGAATATTTGTATATAATACATATATTTCGTTTACAACACATGAATAAAACGTTTCTGGTACGTGGCCCTCAAAAATTTTAAAAATTAGTTGTAATAATGAATTTTATGAAAAAAAAAAATCTTACACCCTTCCACGACGTCATAATTTACAAAGAAATGAATGGATCATCAGCATCATCAGCACCTATGTGCATTGTGACGACACTGAGTGTACCTGTGAGCGTCTAGCAGGTGGCGGCCGGCGGCGGTGGCGGCGGTGGCGGCGGCGGCAGTGACGCGACATGTCCATCACGGTCTTCATCACGGCAGGTACAAGCACAACCGTAGCGAGCGGGGACAGTTGCGGCGGCGGTCTTGTAATGCCATGTGGGCATCATAATTAGACAGCAAGATAGTCCGTCGTCTTTTGTATGTGGGTAGTAATGAAAACTATTTTAATTTTCGTTTGTGAGTAATAATGAAAAACATTATTACCATGTGATTATTCAAAATAATGATGTTGATTTATCCATAACAAGGTTATTGGATATGTAACTAAGAGCCAAAAGGCAATCAAAGCTGATATTGTGTTTGTGATTTTTCCAAACTATTATTACGGCAAAGTCAGCACCTCAAGTGAAATTCACTGAGTAGATTATCAGGTACCTGTCGATATACTTACCATCATACTGTTTCATGTTAATCCTGCTGGGATATATAACCCCAATGTTCAGAGAACTCGTCAGTGATGGGAACTATGGTCGTCTCGACCTTTAGGTTCTTCTTGCTTGGGTACGTCATTCGTACTGGTTCGTATGACACATTATTTTCCGACAACTCAACGTTTTTATAGTAAAAACTTACGGTCGGTGCACACCGTATTATTTAATATACATGTAGTAACTATTTACTGATTGATGATAATGCTGAAATGAATAAAGCTACTTTCTGGGAAGTATCTCGTACAACCACTTTAGGAAAGCGCATGCCAATTGATCTTCTGGATAATATCTCGTATTACCTCTTTTAGAAGATTAAAAAGTTGTCGATGTATAATATTTTTCATTGTGATAACGTACGGTAGGTGCACACCGTATTATTTCATATACATGAAGTAACTATGTACTGATTGATGATAATGCTGAAATGAATAAAGCTACTTTCTGGGAAGTATCTCGTACAACCACTTTAGGAAAGCGCATGCCAATTGATCTTCTGGATAATAACTCGTATTACCTCTTTAAGAAGATTAAAAAGTTGTCGATGTATAATATTATTCATTGTGATAACGTACGGTAGGTGCACACCGTATTATTTCATATACATGAAGTAACTATATACTGAATGACGATAATGCTGGAATGAATAAAGATACTTTCTGGTAAGTATCTCGTACAACCACTTTAGGAAGGCGCATGCCAATTGATCTTCTGGATAACAACTCGTATTACCTCTTTAAGAAGATTAAAAAGTTGTCGATGTATAATATTATTCATTGTGACAACGTACGGTAGGTGCACATTGTATTATTTAATATACATGTAGTAACTATGTACTGATTGATGATAATGCTGAAATGAATAAAGCTACTTTCTGGGAAGTAGGTATCTCGTACAAAAGAAAAGTATTTAAAAAAAAATCCTTTTGGTATAACGCCTTATCACGTTTTGAAATTTTAGTAGTTGGTTATACATATTAATCATGTCACCTTTTGTGGGATATCTTGTAAAACCAGTTCAAGAAAATACATTATGACAATCAATGTTCTGGTTAATATTCCTTATTATCTCTTTAAGAAAATTTTAATATTGAACATCTTTACTGTTTTTATGATTCATGACACTTTCTACGCTGTATCGCGTAGGTAAAACCACATTAGATATACATTACCTCAATCTTCTGGGTAATATTACATTACTTATTATCACTTTAATAAGACTAAAAAGTGGGTCATTGATAAAGTTAATTAGAATTATGTCACTTTCTGCGCAGTATCACACCATTTCTTAAAAAGGTGGATTGAAGAAAAAACTGTATAAGTATAATAACTCATTAAGGGGCTTAAGAACATAAAATGATTATATTACTCACCGCCATTTTTGCCGCCAACTATCAAAAATGAATTTACATATATAGTATTTCGGAGGTAGGTCCTTGTCAATTCATATATTTACTTGAACAGTCATTATACACTGGCATTTTCTAGCTGAAAAGCTGAAACTGTATGATTGTAACAATTTCTATTTTACGGAGACGAGACGTGTTTCCAATGCAGCACACCTAAAAAGAATGAAGAACCGAACATAGGAACGAGATTGGAGGGCGAGAGACCGATTGGTGAACGGAATGAGTTGAAAAATCGTTATTTTCGCTCTGAACGGTGTGACCATGCAGTGTATCCTGGATCGGACTACATGGTTTTACTAAATCTTGAGGATGTAACATTGAAATATAATGTATCATACATATGTCATAACTATTAATCCGAAAAAGGGAAACCTGTATATTACTCAACTACTTTTGGGAGTTGAGTTTTCCTCACTCAAGTTGCAAATGTGGCTGTGATTCTTATTATGACGCTACCTACCCCTTTCTGTGATTTACATCCGTGCATATATTTATGCATTTAAATTTGATAGTCTATTCCTTAGGAATCGAACCCGAGTCCTCTTTGCTATGTTCCGAACACTGAACATTTTGGAACCTTCCAAGCCCTTCAAAACTTCAGCATCATCTGAAACTAAAAACCCTCGTATTTTCCAGCACAAAACAGACAAATCAAAAGTGGCTCCAGCAATAAAGAAGTTCTGGAACGTGACTCCGAGTGACGAGAAGTACTCCTACTATGAAGCGTTCGTGGAGCTGGTGGCTGACTCCACGCTGTTTGACCTGGAGGGTTTCCAGGAGTACGCTCATGATGAGAGCCTGAATGTGGATATGTTTCAGTTGGCTGTTGATGTAGGTATAAATTAAAAAAAAACATGATCGAATTAGTAAGTAAGTAATTAATATAATTTAAAACGTCATGTGGGGATTATTACTAATAAAATAAGAATAAATAAAGGAAAGAAAAATTTCGCCCTGCCAATTGAGCCACCGTGTCAATGGCAATCAATTGGCAGGGCGTGTCGGGGCGTATACCCGAGGTCGCGGGTTCGATTCCCAACTGTGTCGAAATTTTTCTTTCCTTTATTTATTCTTTATTTATAACTAATTTATATTTTCTCTTTATAATATTACTAGCTGACCCGACAGACTTCGTACTTTCAAATTTGCTTATGACAAAGCATAAGGCGTTTTTTCCGGTACTCTTAGTTCAATCAGGCGTGAATATTTTACTGGTCAAGTTTTGCCGGGATAAAAAGTACCATATGTTGTAATTTGGGTCATTATCTAGCATTCCGCCAAATTTCATTCATATACATTATGTACTTGAGGAGCCTTTTTGCCTCAAACACACAAACATCTAAACTTTTACATTTATAATATTAATAAGATTATTATTATAAAGTCACCAACTTTTACCAAGGTAATCTCTACTAATAGTCCGCCCCTGCTTTGCAAGGTCAGTTTTACACTATCAATGTTCACTCCCTACTTCATTTAGCATGATGTTGTGTAGCCTATGATTATTTCGAAAATAGAACTATCGATATATATCTATATATATTCGCTGTGTAGTGTCGGCTTAGAATAACACTACCCCATTTCTTCCGGTGGGTGTACGTAAGAGGCGACAAACGGTATTGAGGCTTTCTAAGGGATTTTTGTGCGATGAGGTTGGAGACCCATCACCAATAACCTTTATTTTACCATCTGTTCCCCCACGCAACTTCCAAAAGTGGCTGAGGAATTTCTAATTCTTTAGCTCTTGCTACCCCTTCTAGGGATTTATAGCTGTGAGTATATGTATGTATAACTATCTATTGGTAAAAACTATTTTCAAATTAATTTTGTGGTTTTGGAGTCTATTCATGACAGACAAACAAACATACAAACAGAACTTTCTCAACTCAAAATCGCACGCCATGTATCTCCAAAGGGGAGTAGAGGTACTAATACTCCTTAACATCACTTAACATTAATGACGACATGATAGTCCAGTGGGTAGAACACCCGCCCGTAAACAGAAGGGCGTGAGTTCCAATCCTGGGTCGGGCCTACACCAATTTGTCTTTTCTAGTCATATGTGTGTTGAATTTATCATGGTTGTTAATGGTGAGGGAAAACATCATGAAGAAACCCACATGGCTGAATTGTACTTAGTCATCTGACAGTGTATTCGTACAAAACGGCGATAGGCCAGCCCCTTATCACGTGAGTACACTGTCTAAGCAAAACGTACCTTCTCTGGACACTAGATGGCGCTGCCATGTGAATTCAGAAGTATTGGTACCTCTGCCAACCCCTTCGGGGATAAACGGTGTGAACGTTTATGTGACTTTAATGTCACCCAGTACCCGTTACCAGAGTACGTTTTTTGTATTTATTTTTATTAATTTGGAATACTACAGCAAACTTTTCAGTTAATGTTTATAAATACAGTTATAAACTTGGCCAATAACAAGTATTCACAAATATTTTTTTCTTAGATAGTGCACTCACGTCTTAGGAGCCAGGACAATCGCCGACTTTTGTCTTAATACATACATACATACATATACTCACGGCTATATTTCCCTAGAAGGGGTAGCCAGAGCTAAGGAATTATAAATTCCTCAGCCACTTTTGGAAGTTGAGTGGGGAAAAGATGGTAAAAATAAAGGTTTTTGGTGATGGGTCTCCAACCGCATCGCCCAAAAATCCAATAAAAATCCCCAATACCCTTAGTCGCCTCTTACAACACCCGTGGGTAGGCAGGGGTAGCAACATTCTAAGCAGGCACTACACGGCAATCTCTTAATAATAAGTATAAATTGATGTTTTTTCAGGTATTCCCAGAATCAGCAACCAGGGTGTCCTGGTCGTCTCCTGCGGCCTCCAAGTGGTTTCCAGTGATGACTGAGGCAGGCGTGTGTCACGTGCTTAATGCTGTGGCCATCTATGATGTTGCTTTGGTGTACGTGGAAGTTTAGATATGGTTATTGATTTAAACATACATACATACATATACTCACGTCTATAAATCCCTAGAAAGGGGTAGCCAGAGCTAAGGAATTAGAAATTCCTCAGCCACTTTTGGAAGGTGCGTGGGGAATAGATGGTAAAATAAAAGCTGTTAGTGATGGGTCTCCAACCGCATCGCCCGAAAATCCCTTAAAAGCCCAAATACCGTTAGTCGCCTTTTACGTACACCCACCGGAAGATATGGGGTAGTGCTATTCTAAGCCGACACTACATAGCAAAACATACATGTATGTGCTTACAATAGCATTATGGTATTATGAGTATTAGTATAGTTATTATGAGTCCTATCTCCAACCTTTATTTTACTATCTTTTCCCCCCGCACCTTCCAAAAGTGGTTGAGGAATTTCTTATTCCTTAGCTCTGGCTACCCCATCTAGGGATTCATAGGCGTGAGTATATGTATGTATGTATACTCTAAGTGTTCTTAAACTAAGTAGTCAGAACTTGAGGATTAGACATTATGCAGCTGAATTTAGACGATATAGAGAGGATGGATGATAGAAAATTGGTAAAAGGGATCTATAGAGCTAGTGTGGATGGTAATGTTAGTAGAGGACGACCACGGAGAACACACTTGGACCAAATTGAGAGTGTGCTCAAAAAGGCTGGCGTCCGAAGTATGAAGAATAAAAGAGCATGTATGAAAAGATTGATGGATGTAAACGAAGCTAGGGAGGTTTGTCAGGATCGTACGAAGTGGCGATCAATAGTCTCTGCCTACCCCAATGGGAACTAACGGCGTGAGTATATGTATGTATGTATGTATGTATATCTCCAACCACATCACCCAAAAAAACTTAAAAAGCCCGAATTCCCTAAGTCGCCTCTAAGGATAACTCCGGGAAGAATTCTTAATTAACAACCAATCAGAGATTGCAATCGGCCAATCAGTGTTCAGTACTGATAAAAACTGACATTTCTTTCCGCAATCACACTAAACCAACTTGTTTTTTTGCAAAAGACCTAGTAAGATTAAAAAATATTATCACCGTTGTCTAATTATCCGTGTTTTCGCAAAATCCCTAGGTTTTTTGCAAAAAACCTAAACATCAAATCATTTTACGACATAGATACATGCATATAATATAATTTGAATGTTTTTGTTCATGAAAACCTCATGTGTGGATTATTACTAATAAATAAATGAAAGAAAATTTCGACACAGGCGGAACAGGGAACACAAACACTACTTAAAAGTGTAAAAGAAACAAAGGATAGAAGAATTTCGCACTGGCAGCCATGGACACGGTAGCTCAATTGGCAGAACGGGGGCGTATACCCGAGGTCGCGGGTTCGATTCCCGCCTGTGTCGAATTTTTTCTTTCCTTTATTTATTATGCATATATATTCACGTCAATAGTTCCTATTGCCACTATACACGATCCTGGCAATTCATCAATCTTGTCATACATGTCCTCTTATTTAATTAAACGTCCGTGGTTGTTATTTACTGAAATTTCTCTAGTTTCATTATGAAAAATTGGGCCCTAGTTTAATTCCATTAATTTTTCAATTTCCAGTCATTCCAGGTAATTATGCCAACTTGTAGTATGTAGGTCTTACGTAATGTACTATTAATTCTGTGTTTTTCTGTTATTGGGTTCACACTGTGGTTTGATGCATTGCACAGTGTTCTGTATATATAAAGTGTGTATCTTTTGTTAGCCGTGTAGTGTCGGCTTAGAATACCACTACCCCATTTCTACCCGTGGGTGATCGTAAGAGGCGACTAAGGGTACAGGGGCTTATTATGTGATTTTTGGGCGATGTGGTTGGAGACCCGTCACCAAAATCATTTATTATTACCATCTTTTCCCCAATCAACTTCCAAAAGTGGCTGAGGAATTTTTCATTCCAAAGCTCTGGCTACCCCGTTAAGGGATATATAGCCGTGAGTATATGTATGTATGTATGTATCTGTTGAAAAACCTAATAAATAAATAAATTTCCATCTACACTGGTTTTCGTATAGACAGGTTATTCTTACCTACAACCTACAATACATACATATACTCACAGCCATAAATCGCAAAAAAGGGTAGCCAGAGCTTTTGAGCTAGAAACTCTTCAGCTATATTTGGAAGTTGATAGAGGGTAAGATGGTAGAAATTAAGTATTGTTGGTGAAGGGTCAACCACCGCATCTCTCAAAAACAACTTAAAAAGCCCCATATGCTTAGTCCCCTCTCACGACACCCGTGGGTAGAAAGGGGTAGTGACATTCTAAGCCGGCACTACACGACAGTTTATTCATCACTTTTTTTTTTTTTTTTAATTTAAATTAAAAATAAAAAGATAAATCTTTATTTTTTGAACGTCAAATTTTAACTTAATACTAAGTTTACTTCGGATTCGGAAGGTGTTTTGTTGAAAGAAGAACCCGTAAGAAACTCTTCAACACTCATCTTTTTTTACGTTCATTACAATTTTGGTGTTAGCCCGGAAACATCCTGCACAGAGCCCTGATGACACCAAGCCACTTCATCATTAATGTAATCATTGACATTGTAATAGGCTTTCAAACTAAGATTTCTTTAAATAACCCGGAAAACTCCAAGGGCAAAAGATGTGTCCGATGCAGAGGCAGGGATTCGAACCCTGAAACTGTGAGTCCACAAAAGCGTATTTTATATGCTCGTGGTTTTTTTCATCCAAATCAACTTCCAAATGTAGCTGCGGTGTTTTCTAGCTCTGAAGCTCTGGCTACTCCTTTTTGGGCTTTATGGCCGTGAGTATATGTGTGTTTTTTTTACATACATACATATACTCACGGCTATAAATCCCTTAACGGGGTAGCCAGAGCTTTGGAATGAGAAATTCCTCAGCCACTTTTGGAAGTTGATTGGGGAAAAGATGGTAATAATAAATGTTTTAGGTGACGGGTCTCCTACCACATCGCCCAAAAACCACTTAAAAAGCCCCTATACCCTTAGTCGCCTCTTACGATCACCCACGGGTAGAAATGGGGTAGTGTTATTCTAAGCCGACACTACACGGCTACGGCACGGTTTTTTTTAATGCTTTAATTAACCTTTTTTTAGTAAAGTGAGCATCAACGACACTAAGGAGTATCCCCTCACTTGCCTGTATTCTGCATTGAGCTGCTTTCTCATATTGGAGGTGTCTGAAAATACTTATGTAAGTTTTTTATCCCAAACTAAATATTTATTTTTCATTTACTCTAGTTTTTCTATACGTATCGTTTACATCGTTAGTTAACCCTAGTATCGTCTTAGAATAGCACTACTTCATTCCTTCCTGCACAAGCGCGTCGTACTAGGGACAACTGAGGGAATTGAGGCATTTAAGTGAATGATGGATGATGTGGTTAGAGACTCATCATCTGCAATAGGGTATTAAGCAATATTTTTTTCATTTTATTAAAAGTGGCTGGTGTATCAGGATTAGGATTCTGAGTCTACATATCACTGTACAGCTTAATGGTTCTCCATTATAGTACCCAGAGTACAACATACCACCAGCCTTCGCCACGCTAACAATCAGGCTCACCCCTGGCCACGCATCCATCGGCATGGCACACCTTCGATTGATATAAGGGCAAAAATCGTAAAAACCCTGGTCCCTTAGTCGACTTTTAGGAAACACCCACGGGACTAGATAGGGTAGTGCTGTTCTATGGCGACACTACACAGCTAAAATAGTTTTTAATGTTTATTCCAGTTCAGAGTCCACTCACCCTTCGACATAATGGACGTGACATCTCCACCAACGTTCCTCTACCTCACCATGAACCGGAAGACGGAGGTCAGCGTGGTGGAGACCAGGACGGGGCCCGGGGTTCATGATCTCAGCGTGAGGAGACGCGGCTGTCTGTATGTGGATGAGCCGCAACAGCAGGGGAGGCAGGTGAGGGTATATTAAGATGGATGGAGAAGATTTTAGTAGATGTTGCAGTAGGTATTTTTGAGGATGAAGTGAGAGCTAGAAGATATTTAAACTTACGACCACTTTGACGGAATGTTACATGCATCAATATTTAAACACAGTCTTTTATTTTTCTTTCTTTGTTTAGTCCCTTTGATTTTCCTTACTGCGAATCAGAGATGGTTTAGCCGTTATAGTAAAAAGGTTAGCCGGAACAACAGACAGACAAACAGTAAAAATATTGCTTGATTGGCACATGCACCGCGTCCTTATGCATTAAGTTAAAAGCGTTTATCTCAATAGTAGTGGTCCGCCCTGGCTTCGCGCGGATGGTTTTTTTTTACTGCTTACCCCCTACGATACTTAGCGAAATGATAAATATCCTATGTCCTTCTCCTGGTTCTAAGCTACCTCTCCATCAATTTTCAGCCAGATCGGTTCATCTGTTCTCGAGTTATAAATAGTGTAACTAACACGACTTTCTTTTATATATATAGATTATTAACATAAAATCCAATTATATTTAAGTGTATATAGTTGTCTATATATTATACCGTTTACCTCCACAAGAGTACTGGCCCAATCTATAAAAGCTGTTGTACTTTTTACAGATGTATAGCGCAAACATGTGCCGCCGCGGCTGCAGGAATAAGCGAGCCATAGAACTGTGCGGTTGCAAACCTTTCTACAACTTTTATGAAGGTCAGTTTAGACTTATACACATGTAGTGCCGGCTTAGAATGTCACTACCCCTTTCTACCCACGGGTGTCGTAAGAAGCGACGAAAGGGTATAGGACTTTTTAAGTGGTTTTTGGGCGATGCGATTGGACCCCCATCACCAACGATACTTTATTTCTACCATCAACTTCCAAATGCGGCTGAAGAGTTTCTGGCTCTGAAGCTCTGGCTATTTGGGAATGTGCATATGGCCGTAAGCATATGTATGTACTCACGACTATAAATCCCAACAAAAGGTAGCCAGAGCTTTAGAATTTGACATGCGCGACATGAGCAACTCGTTGAAGTTGACTGGAGCAAGATGGAGAAGAGTACAACAAAAGTTGTTGGCGATGGGTACATACATACATACATACATATTCTCACGCCGTTAGTTCCCATTGGGGTAGGCAGAGACTATCGATCGCCACTTTGTACGATCCTGGCAAACCTCTCTGGCTTCGTTTACATCCATCAATCTTTTCATACATGCTCTTTTATTCTTCATACTGCGGACACCTGCCTTTTTGAGCACATCATCGTTGCTGTGACTCGTGTTTTGGGAAACTCCCTTTTCTTTCCGGATATATTTCCAGAACAACTTTTGGTTCTTCCGGAAATTATCAGAGAGTTTCCTCTCACACCATTCTATCAGATCACGCTTTTTCTTTTCTATTTTCTTCTTAACCTCATTCTTAACTCTCTTATATTCATCTTCACTGTTCTTCACTACATCATCTGTTACTCTCGCATCCATTCGTTTACTAGCTTTAATCGCTAGTAAATCTAACCAAGCTTTCTTCTTATCTCCAACTGCCTCTTTCACATCTTTATTCCACCAACTTGTTGGTGGTCTATTTGTTCTTTTACTCAATCCACATACTTCCGTCGCACATTCAACCATTGACGATTTGAGCACATCCCATACTTCTTCTATTTCCAATTCATCCTTCATCTCCACGCAACTTAGCCTGTCGTCCAATTTCTTCATATATTCATCTCTAATATTTTCATCCTCTTCCAATTTCTCCACTTTTATTCTCGCAAATTCAGTTGGCGATTGGTCTTCAGCAGAATCTTCCAAATCACTCAAAAAGTTCCAATAGCCAAAGTCATACGGAATGGGTATTTGGTGACCTCTAGACGGCGAACATACTCGCACACTAGAGGGTCATAAAAAAAATCTACATCACGGTATCGAAATATAAATAAAAATTGTATGTTGGCACACAGCAGGGTGTACTGGCCAGTATATCTTTGCTGTTCCCACAGGTGTCTGAAAACTTATCACCTACCATTATTTTTTAATCTCTACCCAACTCAACTTCCAAAAGTAGTTGAGCATTAGTGAATCATACAGTATAATATAGTTGTACCAGCAAACGTTGTTTTGCTATATAAATAAAACTTTCTAGGGAATTCTAGTCGGAAAAATAAAAATAAAATATGGGGTATACAGTACAACCCTTACCACTTAGGAGTATAAAAAAGGGTTATAAACTTATTCTCAATGAATGAAAAATTTCATTTAATTTGGTGAGGGAAAACATCGTGAGGAAACACACATGGCTGAGTTGTACTTAGTCATGTGACAGTGTATTTGTACAAAACGGCGATAGGCCTGCCCCCTATCACGTGAGTACACTGTCTAAGCAAAACGGGGGTACCTTCTCTGGAAACTAGATGGCGCTTGCCATGTGAGTTCAGAAGTATTGGTACCTCTGCCAACCCCTTCGGGGATAAACGGCGTGAAATGAACGTTTATTTAATTTGGTGCAGCCGTTTTGGAGGAGATTGGTGACGAACACTGTGACTGAGACACGTGAATTTTATATACTAGCTGACCCACCAGACCTTGTATGTAACTTAAGGCGTTTTTTCCGGTACTCTGAGTTCAATCAGGCGTGAATATTTTAATGGTCATATTTTTAGGTAATAAAAAGTATTCTATTTGTTAAGGGCGTCCCCGGAAAAATAGGTTGATATTGATTGTTTGGAAATTCTATAAAGTCTGATTTGATGATATTGATATGACATGAATAAAATATATGTTGGTGATTAGTTCAAAAAAATTGAATTGGAACATGCTTTGTTTTCATAAAAACCGTATAGGCTCCACTGGCATAACATACATGTGAACTCATTATGTGTCTATATACGCGTAGCTTTAAGATCTGTAACTTTGATGTTTAACTTTTCATTTAAACATTATAGTTATTGAATAAAAAAAAAAAACTACATTTATTCTGCGCGCGCGCTTTTTCCGTCCCTGTCACTCTCAGTAAATTTGACGTAAGAGTGAGCGCAATAGCTGCAAAATGCGGGGAGGCCCTTAATTGGGGTCATTATCTAGCATTCTGCTAAATTTCATTCATATAAATTCTGTGTGGGGAATGATGTGATTCGTGAAAGGTGTGGTGTAAAAGATGGTATTGTAAGAAAGATAGAAAAAGAATGTTAAGACGGTTTGGGCACATAGAGAGGATGGATGACAGTAAATTGGTGAAAGAGATATATAGAGCCAATGTGGAAGGTAATGTTAGTAGAGGACGACCTCGGAGGACACATTTGGATCAAATAGAAAATGTGCTCAAAAAGGCAGGTGTCCGCAATATGAAGAATAAAAGAGCATGTATGAAAAGATTGAAGGATGTAAACGAAGCCAGAGAGGTTTGCCAGGATCGTACGAAGTGGCGATCGATAGTCTTTGCCTACCACAATGGGAACTAACGGCGTGAGAATATGTATGTATGTATGTATAAATTCTGTAGTTGAGAAGTTTTTTCACCTCAAACACACAAACATCTAAACTTTCACATTTATAATATTAATAGGATTAGATAAGAGTTTATTACGTTTTGTTAAGGGCGTCCCCGGAGAATAGGTTGATATTGATTGTTTGGAAATACTATAAAGTCTGATTTGATGATATTGATATGACATGAATAAAATATATGTTGGTGATTAGTTCAGGGTGTTAAAATTTGATGTTTAACATTTTAATAATTTGTTGAAAAATATGATGAAAAAAATTGAATTGGAACATGCTTTGTTTTCATAAAAACCGTATAGGCTCCACTGGCATAGCATACATGTGAACTCATTATGTGTCTATATACGCGTAGCTTTAAGATCTGTAACTTTGATGTTTAACTTTTCATTTAAACATTATAGTTATTCAATAAAACTAAATAAACTACATTTATCCTGCGCGCGCGTTTTTTCCGTCCCTGTCACTCTCAATTAATTTGACGTAAGAGTGAGCGCAATAGCTGCAAAATGCGGGGAGGCCCTTAAGTTGTTTCACTGCATTCCTATCTAATACCACTCATATTTTCCCTCCAGAAGGCACCCCCTGCACCCCCGCCGGCATGGCGTGTCTGGCGCAGTTCAAGGTGAACCTCACCAGTCTGAAGTGCCGTTGCATGCTGCAGTGCGTGGACGCGGTCTTTAAGGAGCTGGGGTATGAGGATCAGTTTTGGTGAGGAATGCCTTTATTGCACTACAAATTTATTTTTTAGAACCAAAACCGATGTCATTAAGACAACCTTTAAAGGTAAAGTTAATGAATTATAGTAATATAACGGAGATAGCTGTGTAGTGTTGGCTTAGAATAGCATGTAATGTAAGAAATAAGACACGTGTTAACTCTTTGAATATATGTTTATTACTGCTAAAGACTTATAACTAACTTACATAATATAATGGCAAGAGGGGGACGAGATGCACTCACACTACACTACAACCCTAATTTTTCCCACGGGTGATCGTAAGAGGCGACTAAAGGTATTGGGGTTTTTTTAAGTGATTTTTGGGCGATGCGGTGTGAGACCCATCACCGAAAACATTAATTTTGTTATCTTTTCCCCTTCAACTCCCAAAACTGTCTGAGAAATTTCTTATTTAGAATAAGAAGCTCTGCTACCCCTTCTTTCTTCTTTCTGGATTCATAGCCGTGGGTATATGTGTATGTATGTATGTTACGTAGATGTCCAATTAGGGTGAATCAAATTAATTGACATAATTATTTTCTTCGCCGTGTAGTGCCGGCTTAGAATGTCGCTACCCCTTTCTACCCACGGGTGTCGTAAGAGGCGACTAAGGGTATTGGGGCTTTTTGTTGGATTTTTGTGCGATGCGGTTGGAGACCCATCACCAAAAACCTTTATTTTAACCATCTTTCCCCATTCAACTTCCAAAAGTGGCTGAGGAATTTATAATTCCTTAGCTCTGGCTACCCCTTCTAGGGAAATATCGCCGTGAGTATATGTATGTATGTATGAATTTTCTCGTTTTTAATTGAAAGTAAGTGTTTCTCAATATTTGAATTATAAATCATGATATATTGTTCTGGTTCCAGGTCCAAAGGTCCATTCGCAGCTCGGGGCAGTATTCGGTTCACCGTGCAAGCGCCCAGGACTCGCTACACCAGGGAGATCGTCTTCCACTTTCAAGATTTGATTGGTAATTCGTTGTTACCTCGTAAAAAATGATTATACATATACATACATATAATCATGTTACTAAGTTCCGTTTGAAGTAGATTCTAGACAATGTTGAGCGCCCTACAAACCAAGCTGGCAAAACTCTCGAAACATACCTGACGTTGTATTCTTCACACTTCGGTATACTCCGAGGGCATTCTGGTAGCAAACGATGAAAGGTTATAATAGGTTTGGGCATGTATATTACAGTCATACTCACAATTGTTAATAAATAAAGGATAAATAAAGAAAATAAAAATTTTGACACAGGTGGGAGTCGAACCCGCGACCTCGGGTATACGCCCTCGTCGCTCTGCCAATTGAGCTACCGTGTCAATGGCTGCCAGTGCGGTAGCTCAATTGGCAGATTTTTGTTTTCCTTTATTTATTAGTAATAATGAGATATGAGATTTTCATGAACAAAAACATTCAAATTATGTGATAGTTAGGTGTTCTCAACATTTGTATTCTATCTGAAAAAGGTAGAGAAGTGGCCTTCCGAATTAATAAAAAATTCGGAGGTAGGGAAACTTAAACGTGTAAAAGAAACAAAGGATAGTAGAATTTTCCACTGGCAGCCATTGACACGGTAGCTCAATTGGCAAGAGCGACGGGGGCGTATACCCAAGGTCGCAAGTTCGAATTCCGCCTGTGTCGAATTTTTTCTTTCCTTTACTTATCCTTTATTTATTAGTAATGATCCCCACATGAGGTTTTCATGAACAAAAACATTCAAATTCACAATTGTTGTTCAGGAGGTAAAGAATACCGTCTAACCCAAATTCGAACAGTGGGCGTGAGTAAAAGTAAGTAAGAGGTAACGAAAAGTCAGTTATGGGTCTTTAGTTTCATCGCCCATCAAACCCTTAAAAAACCGAATATCCTAAATCGTCTCTTACGACACCTGCGGCAGTAAATGAAGGCTTATTCCGTTTATCTACCCCAAACCAGCCTCCCTAAGTCTGATATTCGGAAACGCATGTCCTTCTAGCCACCCTGAACGGGGTGGATAATCGGAATTCATAATCTACCACCATAAATCCACCCCGTTCAGGGTAGATAGAAGGACACGCGTTTCTGAATATCCGCTTTAGGGTGGCTGTTTTAGGGTGGATAAACGGAATAAGCCTAAATGAATTATTTATACATGCCGTGTAGTGCCGGCTTAGAATGTGCTACCCCTTTCTACCCACGGGTGTCGTAAAAGGCGACTAAGGGTATTGGGGCTATTTATTTATTGGATTTTTGGGCGATGCGGTTGGAGACCCATCACCAAAAACCTTTATTTTACCATCTTTTCCCCACTCAACTTCCAAAAGTGGCTAAGGAATTTATAATTCCTTAGCTCTGGCTACCCCTTCTAGTGAAATATAGCCGTGAGTATATGTATGTATGTTATACATAAAATTTACGTGTCACAGTTTTTGTCAATGAACCCTTTCGGAGAAGCGGCTGAACCGATTTAAATAAAAATTTAAATTCACATTCGTTATGTCTGAGAATAGGTTTATTACTATGTTTTATGCTCCAAGTGATTTGGGTTGTACACCCCTGACATTTTATTTTTATTTTATCGATTAGAAATAATTTGTATGGCAAAACAACGTTTGCCCTGTTAGCTTCTTGCTACATACATACATACATACTTATACTCACGGCTATAAATCCCTAGAAGGGGTAGCCAGAGCTAAGGAATTATAAATCCCTCAACCACTTTTGGAAATGTGAGTGGGGAAAAGATGGTAAAAATAAAGGTTGTTGGTGATGGGTCTCCAACCGCATCGCCCAAAATTCCCTTAAAAAGCCCATATACCGTTAGTCGCCTCTTACGTACACCCACCGGAAAAAATGGGGTAGTGCTATTCTATGCCGACACTACACAGCATATATTATATATTATTACAAATATTATTATACATATCTTATCAGGTTTTCTTTTTTATTTTTAGTATCATTCGGAGGAGCAGCCGGGTTGTTCCTAGGAGCCAGCTTCCTGAGTTTCGTGGAGATATTTTACTTCGTGCTGGAGCGGTTTCTCACCAAGTGCTGCGGCGATACTTCAAATACTCGAATGGTTTGTATGGTTTATACTTATAACTAGAAATGTAAAGAACATACTACAATCACCAGATCTTGATAGCAAATTTTTACAGTATTCCTAGTGTAGGTATATATCTAATAAAATATAAAGAAACACTTCTTGAATATACATGCTAATATTTCGAACAAACATCAGTTATAAGAACAAGTATTGATTGAAAACTTGAATTCTACAGTTTTGCAAATAACCAATAGCGTCCATATTGATTGAGGCTTATAAACGTAACATAACATTAGTTCCCATCGGGTTAAACCGAGACTACCGATCGCCACTTTGTACGATCCTGACAAACCACTCTAGCTTCGTTTATATCCATCAATCTTTTAAGACATAAACATAATAATACATAAACGTTCACGCCGTTTATCCCCGAAGGGGTTGGCAGAGGTACTAATACTTCTGAACTCACATGGTAGCGTCATCTAGTGTCCAGAAAGGGTACCCATGTTTTGCTTAGACAATGTACTCACGTGATAGGGGGCAGGCCTATCACCGTTTTGTACGAATACACTGTCACATGACTTAGTACAATTCAGCCATGTGGGTTTCCTCACGATGTTTTCCCTCACCGTTAACAACCATGATAAATTACCCACACATATGACTTTAGAAAAGACAAATTGGTGTAGGCCCGATCCAGGATTGGAACTCACGCCCTTCTGTTTACGGGCGGGTGTTCTACCCACTAGACTATCATGTCGTCAATCTTTTAATACATTCTATTTTATTCATCATACGTCCTTTTGACGCCGGCCCTTTTGAGCGCACTCTCCATTTGGTCCAAATGTGTCTTCCGAGGTCGTCCTCTACTAACATTAGCTCCATAAATTCCTTTTACCAATTTTCTATCATCCATCCTCTCTATGTGCCCAAACCATCTCAACATTCTCATTTGTATCTTTCTCGTTTCATAATCATGGGGCTTATAGTTTATCTTAGATAGGGTGATTAGGCCACAGTCCACCACGATGGCCAAGTGCGGGTTGGTACCCCTCATTGAACACCTATTTCTATTAATTCTAAATTGAACAAAGAAAAATTTAATATTTTATTTAAGACCATGTCCATATCTAAGTAGGTTAGGTTATTAAAAATTTTACTTAAGTGCTATGTTATTAAAAACATAAGTAAAAAATTACTATCTATAATTTTATTATTGGACAAGAGAGGTGCAAAAGCAAATACCAGTTTATTTTCGCACCTCTCCTATCTCCTTACAGCAGTGGAAACCGGTTCCAGATTATGTTCCGGGAACCTTTATATATTAGATTATGTTATGTGAATAACCTATTATTGGATATTTTCTTTTCAGGTAACGGAAGTGAAACCAAGTCAACAAGCTATGTCACACGAAAAGCAAAGAATGCGTCAGTTATCTGCCGTTCTGGAGAATAACCAAAATTATAACAGACATAGGCTTAATATGATGTATTGAGCATGCCGTACTAATTTATTAAGTAAAATTTATTGGATTAGTTATCTGTTTTTTTTTTATTTTCTCAATTAAAATTGGTATATTCCTTTAAAATATATTTGGAACCGGTATTTGAAGACTACATAGCATAACATATATAACATAAACGTTCACGCCGAATATCCCCGAAGGGGTTGGCAGTGGTACTAATACTTCTGAACATCACGTGACTTTGTCACCTGGTGTTCAGAGTACCCACGTTTTGCATGGACAGTGTTGAAGACTACATTTTGCATATTTACTCATATACTCACGGCTATGAATCCCTTACGGGGTAGCCAGAGCTTTGGTATGAGAAATTCCTCAGCTACTTTTGGAAGTTGATTGGGGAAAAGATGGTAATAATAAATGTTTTTGGTGATGGGTCTCCAACCACATCGCCCAAAAATCACTTAAGAAGCCCCTATACCCTTAGTCGCCCGATCACCCACGGGTAGAAATGGGGTAGTGTTATTCTAAGCCGACACTACACGGTATATTTTGAAACCCTAATTGATTTGTTTTGTGAAGTTTCTTATTAAACTATTAATATAGCGTCCGAAATTTTACCCCCAATATCGTAACGTAAGTAATTTCTGAATAATATCGAAATAATCGTATTAAGATACATCTAATGATACCTCAAACATGAAAATCCTTCAAGCCGTTCAGGCTCTAGAAGAAAAAAAGAAATTAACTTCTCATCTAAACTCAACACAATCGTTCAAGCCGTATATCCGCGAAGGAGTTGGCAGAGGTACTAAAACTTTTGTACATCACGTGACATTGTCATTTAGTGTTCAGAGTACCCACGTCTTGCTTGGACAGTGTATTCACCTTATAGGGGGCAGAATTGTCGCTGTTTTTTTACGAATACACTGTCACATGACTAAGTACAACTCAGCCATGTGGGTTTCCTCACGATGTTGTCCTCACTGTTAACATCCATGTTAACCACACATATGTCTTTAGAAAAGACAAATTGGTGTAGGCCCGACCCAGGATTTGAACACTAGTCGTCTGCGCGATAATCGGTGTTCTACCCACTGAGATATCACGGTTGTCATTAATATGCATATATGTATATATATATATACTAGCTGACCCCACAGACTTCGTACTGTCAAAAGTGTAGACTTTCACGTCGTCAATCTGAAATATTTAACTGACCCGTTGAGGGATCATAGGATAAGGCTTAAACATAAGCTTCTCGCGCAGGTGACCTCGCTCGACGGCCAGCGCAGCGTCTTGTCTTGCGCTTCATGCACGCGTGTCAATTGTGTCACGGAGTAATTTTAAAATTTGATTATCTTCTAAGATGTTAATTAAAATTAAGTGATGTCAAGCACAAATTTGTTCGCAATTAAATACTCTTAATCAACAACATATTAAATTGGATAAGGATTAATATTATGTCGATAAAACATTATGGCAATAATGCATTAAATTCGACCAAATTTGTTTACCATAAAAATGGTTATAGTAAGTGAATCTTAAAAGTTAGACTTATACTGTAGTGGACATTTTTTTAGATCATTTAAAGAGAAACAATTCTTTAACACATTTTTTTGGGTAACTTAAACCGTTTACGCAGCGCACACAACGGAAGCCTTAAAGTATGAATAATTATCCCCGTTTTTGCAACATTATTCGCCGATAGTTTGCTCCTGTTGGTAGCGGCGTGATGACATATAGCCTAAAACCTTCCTCAATAAATGGACCATCCAACACAAAAAGAATTTTTCAATTTGATTGGGTAGTTCCTGAGATCCTAGCGTTCAAACAAACAAACTCTTCAGCTTTATAATATTAGTATAGATATAGATATATACGCTTGATACATTTTTATTCAATTTGTTCTTTTGGAGTCAACAACAAATAAAAATAAACTTTTTTATTATAAACATAGCCCTTGTTCTAAAACAGCCAAGTTAAAACACTACCCTCCTTCTGAAGCAGTCCCCTAAATAAATAACTAAAAGTAATAACAAAGCAAAAATTCAATACGTCTACAAGGAAAATCAATAAATGTTCCCAGTTAGTGACATGCAAAATTCCCAGTCTAAAGAAATAGGTCAGGACGTCGCGTGACCAAGGAATTGCTGTATAATATGATTATAATGGCTCGGATAGCATGAATTACTACTTACAGACACGAATCCTGCTTTTATTGGATACTGAACTCTAAGTTATCGCCGATTATACCCGAAGGGTTTGCAGAGGTACCAATACTTTGAATCTTACGTGACATTTGATCACCTAAATTTCAGAATACCTACTTATTGCTTGTACACTGCACTCACGTGATAGGTGGCAAGCTTATGAATACTGGAAAATGATGTAAAACTCAGCAATGTGAGTTTCTTCATCTTTGTTCTCCGCCATATAATAGATGACTTATGAAAAGGCATGCATATACTCACGGCTGTAATTCCCTAGAAGGGGTAGCCAGAGCCAAGGAATTATAAATTCCTCAGCCACTTTTGGAAGTTGAGTGGGGAATTTTATGAAAATGCAAGTTTTTGAAAAGGCCAATTGGTATAAGCCCGATTCAGGGTTTTAACTCGTGTCTCCTGGATATAAGCGATGGTTCTCTCATTGAGCTATCACATTTGTTATAATTTCTATATCATCTCAACAAATGACTACAATAAATAAAAATTCTTAAACTAATATTTTTACCAACTCATAACATAATAAACAATTAAACTGCCTTTGCTATTAAGTGTCAGCAACTCTGCATCAGCCAATTAATTGTTATTCATCAATTAAGGAGGGATTTTTTTTTCGACACCAGCACTATTCGAACCCGTGACCCCTACTTGTCATTTTTCCACTTTCCGAATTTGTAAAATTTCGTGGGTAGGGCGCGCTGACACAACTAAGGTGATAAAAACAAAGGAAAGAAGAATTTCGCATCAGTAGTCACCTGACGCCATAGCTCAATTGACCGGGGCGCTGACCGGGAGATCGCGGGTTCGAGTCTTACTGGTGTCGCAAATATTTTCTTTCTTTAATTGATTACTAATAATTCCCACATGAGGTTTATAAACAAGACATTCTAATCAATTGTTAATTAACTATATTTTTCCTACTTGACTTCCATATGTGGCTATAGTGTTCATATTTCCAAAGCTCTGAGAACCCCACTGGCGTGAATATAGGTATAGGAAGAGGTAGTAATCCGCGGTGTCCCTTTATTACGACATGAGAGTCTCTGAGTTGAATCCCGGGGGGACACTCCCAAATTCAATCAGAGTAAGTCACAACTTATCTCAACTCATAAATTTTTCGACGAATCAAATGATTCCGTTCATCAGAGACTGATCTACATAGGCCTCTTGCAAAGATTTCCACAACGACTGGTCCTGTGCTGCCCTCATCCATCGGCTTAGCGCGACCTTTACCAAGCAGCCTGCCTTGAGGTATTTACCCTCACTGTTTCATCGTGTATGAGGCTGCCACTCTTATAAAAATAACTGTGTAGTATCGGCTTAGAACAGCACTACCCCATTTCTTCCGGTGGATATACGTAAGAGGCGACTAACGGTATTGGGGCTTTTAAGGGATTTTTGGGCGATTCGGTTGGAGACCCATCACCAGCAACCTTTATTTCACCATCTTTTCTCCACGCATCTTCAAGAAGTGGCTGAGGAAATTCTAATGCCTTAGCTCTGGTTACCCCTCTTAGGGATTTATACATAAGTATGTATGTATGTATATAAAAATAAAAAAAGTTTTCTTACATATAAAACTTTAATAGAACTGTAAAAATTACTTAATCTTATTTGAACTGGCAGCGATATTTTTAGCATTTAATTTTTATTGATTGTACTTCAGGCTCACAGAGAAACTTATTCTAGTAGTAGACTGGGGAAGGCAGACCTTAAAATATATAAAATTAACACATGTATACTGTGACCACAAACATGCCACCATAAAGTTTCGATTATGTGAATTTTGGGAAAATAATTATTTTATACAACCAAATCTCTTAACTATTACTATAAATACACTTTTAAATAAGCTTATTTGTGTAAATTCTTTTCTAAGGTGTTATCGGTTCGCCATCCCATACATTAAGGACGCCATCATTTCATCTGTTTCCCCCACGTACTATTTATGTCACTGAAACTCTTATTAAAAGAATAGAATCGTATGAAGATACGACATTCATCTCTAGATGTATATGCAGCTAGCTACCAATTACATAATACCAAATACTTCTTCACCAATCATTAGCTGAGCTATCTTGTATAGTTTCTGAGTGGCGACGACGTGCTAAGCTATAAAGCTATGAAATATTTTTTGAGCAAAGGACATGGAGTTTAAGAGGTGGTGACAAAATTAAGATAAGGTTTTCGCAGAGGCTGTGAAGTGTCTGCTTAGAATAGCGTTAACCCGTTTCATAACATAAACATAAACGTTCACGCCGAATATCCCCGAAGGGGTTGGCAGAGGTACTAATACTTCTGAACATCACGTGACTTTGTCACCTGGTGTTCAGAGTACCCACGTTTTGCATGGACAGTGTACTCACGTGATAGGGGGCAGGCCTATCGCCGTTTTGTACGAATACACTGTCACATGACTAAGTACAACTCAGCCATGTGGGTTTCCTCACGATGTTTTCCCTCACCGTTAACGACCATGATAAATTAACCACACATATGTCTTCAGAAAAGACCCGTTTCAATATCGGTATTTACTCCTTTTTTATCATCTTTCAGAAGGAATTATTCTAGTACTAGGAATATCTTTCTGTATATCTCTGTATTATAGTTGATAGCCGTAAGAGAATAGATAATAGGTGAAGTTATAGTTTTATACAACTTCCAATATTTGGTCCACATAGTCAGTCTAGTTATCTTAGTTAGTCTAAGGATACTTATGCTTAATTAACACTAATAGATAAACGATAAATAATAATAATAATAATAAATGTACAAAAGCAAACATCAGCATAGCTACTACGAGCGACCTTATAACTAGATATCGCGTGGTATAAAACAGCCATCTCTTTCGCACCTACTTGCTACTGATACTGTCATCTCATTCTGACCGACATCGTGGTTATAAAATAACGCTCGTGCTAGGTCTTTTGGAATGAAAGCTTCAAACTTCATGGTAAAAGCTAATAGCTTCTGAATAAATACAACTAGTTTTTACTTCCTTTCTAAGCTACCCTCGCCCTCCCAATAACCAACATAAGCACATCGTCCCCAGGACCCACTCTGGTCGGGATAGACCACGTGGTCGGCGGCTCCTTCCACGGCTGCGTCTCCAGCCAGGCTGGGAACGGTTTCTGTTGGGTGTCTGCTGGAAAGGTAATAAATAAAAAGGTTAGAGAAAATAATCGATTTTGGTGGTACGAGATCATAGTGAAAAAACAATACAGAAATTGTGATTCTTTGCACTAACAGTGGTATAAGTACTGTTGTGCATGCTTTTGTAAGCACAACACTATTTAAAGAATAAATAAAGGAAAGAAAAATTTCGACACAGGCGGGAATCGAACCCGCGACCTCGGGTACATACGCCCCGCGCTCTGCCAATTGAGCCACCGTGTCAATGGCTGCCAGCGCGAAATTCTTCTATCCTTAATATAATACTTATGTTTAGTATAAATAATTTATATTCAGAAAAAACGATATACATACTTACATAAATACGTATACTCACGACAATAAATCCTAAAAGGGGTAGCCAGAGTTTTAGAGATAGAAACTCCTCAGGCACATTTGGAAGTTGATAGGGTGTCAAGATGGTAGAAATAAGCACTTGAAAAGCCCCATCCCCTTTTCTTAGCCGCCATCGCAGTTTTTTTTAATCATAATAAAACATATAAAAGTTCCACTAACCGCCACCACTGCCGCGGCGGCGCTGTGCTCGCTAGCTGTAAGAGCGAGACGGCGACATGCGCGATCGCCGGATGAGAGAGCAGGACGCCAATACGATGTGCGTTGCTACTAGCGATGCGTAGATAGCCACTTTGTAGCGGTCAAGCCATGCAGTTACTACCTTTTTGCAGTCCTGAAATAGCAAAAAGTTTAAACTTTTGGGTGGAATATACTTTTTATGGTTGAAATAAAGTATCGTTGGTGATGTGATGGGTATCCAAATGCATCGCTAAAAACCACTTTAAAAAGCCCTCTTGTCCCCTATCAACTTCCAAATGTGGCTCAGGAGTTTCTAGTTTCTAAGGCTCTGGCTTGCCCGGTTTGGGATTTATGAACGTGAGTATATGTATCTATCCTTTTTAACGTTTTTGTTTCAATATCCCACCGCCTTCCCATGTCAGCCCGTTTCGGATGACGCAAACTTACTAAACACATCTTCACGTAGACAGTTACATCTCGGATCGCTTCAGTTTGGTGTAGTTAATAATAAGATGCCTTCTTATTTTTTTACAAAGTTAATATGGTAAAATCAGTCGCAACATTATAAGATCAGGACACTGTTGCCCACCCACCGGACTGTTGCTTTTCGAGGTAGTTTTATATTTGCGGCATCCAAGTGCTGGAACGACCTCCCCCTACCAATAAAATCTGCAGCAGGTAGATCGTCTTTCAAGCGGATGGTGAGGAGACATTTATTGACGCTGCAGAAAACCTTTTCCAAAACAATCCAGTACACTAATCCCGCCAAGTCGAGCGCGAAGCTAACATTGCCGTACCATCCTTTTCTGGAACCGTTTCGCCGCATTTTCAGGGCCCTATTCGAGAACCCCTGGATAGGATTAAAAGTCTGAAATTTTCGTCACCTAGAAATTCGTTATAATCACACACTTGAAATCCATCATCATCATCATCATTTCAAGTCGGTAGTTCAATTAATTCCGAAGTTAAGCTAATAGTCTAAGATCCCGCTATAAGACGACCTTCACCGGGCTGGTTAATGGATGAAAGATATTTTTTATTAAATAAAATATGTCAATAAATATATTGCGAATGGGTTGTCTGAAAAATTTCAGTCCAGAGTATGATTAATTAATAATTAAAAAATCATGTTTTTTTTTCAATCACACTGGCTTGGTTAATGAACAAATTCTATTCCAATCGAAAATATGAAACCTATAGAATATACAAACGTTAGGTTGTCTATTGATTTCCCGTCACAACTCTTGGGTTGGCAGGTATAAACAGGTAAATCGATACTAGTAACTTGCACCGGTCCGGTTAATGAATTAAACTAAAATAAAAATAAAGATAATTTTATTACGAACACGGTGGTATAGGGTTGTCTGCAAAAAATCAGTCCTGAATTGCGGTTGTCGAATTTTAAAAAGTAAAATATTGCTGCGAGTGAGTACGTGCGACAGCGAGGTCCCAGCAAACTATCCCATGCGATAGAAGAGGACACAGCATTGCACCTGTGTATAGTTTGTGGGTTGAATGAACAAGAGAGCGCGCATGCTATTTGTCGGTGAAAACGAAAAAGATAGCGATAGACTATTAATGCTACGCGTCATTTTGGAGTAGCTTAATATTAAAATATAGAAGAATGTTTTTTAAATGTTTCTTTTTATAAATGAATTACATATGTGTGTATATATTTTATGTGATAATATTAAAGTATATACATCTTTAGTAAATAAAAAGGTAAATAAAAATTATCAGCAGACGAAAAAAAAACGAAAATAAAAAAAATATTCTTTTTATTGTAACAAAATACAAATACTAAAGTTTTTAAAATTTTCAAATTATTCAGGATCCGAGTCATGAGACATGTAATTGTGATCTTCAATATCAGATAATTCTTTATCATCGTTTTCTGTTTCAGTTGTACAACAATATCTTCTATTCTTAAAGGCGTATGATCCCTAATGAATCCTACTGGTTTTAAATATCCATCGGCGAACCAACCGCAGTTTTCAGGTTGAAGTTTTACGCATACTGGATCCGCTGCATTAAGCCACATGGAATTTACGAAAATAGTACTTAAAATTTTCTGTTACAATGATATCCAGCATGGTGGTATAAAGTTGGAGTCGAAGCCTTTTATTTTTTTTAAAAACTGCTCGCTGTCTTCTTTGGCAGAATATTTCGCCAAAAAGATGCGATATCTCGCATCATTCACTTTGATGCAGTTCTTGACGCCATACATATTGGCAGTAAATTCTTGAACGGTGTTAATTTTTTCGTTAATGAAAATATCAGCTTCATCTGTTAGTGACGCAAAAACTGTTTGATATTTTTCATTTCTCGAAAGCAGCTAAAAAGGGTTTACTTTTCCTTTATTGTGAAATGCAGCCGTGTAATCGCAACTTTGGCACAATTTGAGTCCTAATTTCAATGCTAGATCGGTGCAATTAATGCAATCAACAGGTTGATTACTATATAGTATTTTTTGTTGCTAAAGTGGCAAGCCAAATTTCTGATTCTGAAATTTTGTGCATATTTCCTAACAAATTAATCAAAACATCAGTATCAGAGGCTTTAATTAAAATCCTTGACCCTGGTTCCGCTTTATGAGCATGAAAAAAAATCCTCGTATCTGCCTCTTCGTGATGTCGCACGTACTCACTCGCAGCAATATTTTACTTTTTAAAATTCGACAACCGCAATTCAGGACTGATTTTTAGCAGACAACCCTATACCACCGTGTTCGTAATAAAATTATCTTTATTTTTATTTTAGTTTAATTCATTAACCGTACCGGTGCAAGTTACTAGTATCGATTTACCTCCCAATTAACAAAAACGTCGTATAAGACATTATTTGTACGACATAAAGTTGAATAGCAGTCCTATAACAGTAATTAGATGATTACTAGGTCCTATAGACGTAGTTAATTTAACTATTTAGTCGTGCGACGAATATGTTATATTAAACTAGTCATAGCAACGTCGGCAAGACTAAACTATATAACGTTTTATTTAAATTTCAGCTAATACGTTTGTACGACCACGCAATAGTCATACTAACGTTACAGTCGAATTAACGTTTCCAACTGACAAAATTTGGTGCTTGGCAAACCATTAAATGACATTTATATAATGCGGTAGTTGTATACAGGTTTTAACATTGACGTTTATAAAACGGTCACTAGTATGTCATACAGCAGTCAATTTAAGACACTTAAATGACTTGGTTGTTTGATTACAACTCAAATATAACTTTTATATTACATTATGTCCATTTAATGTCATGCCCTGACTTTGTAGTCACATTGGAGTTAAGTTTTGACCTTAAAACGCCTTGGCCGCCATATTTACGTAACGTTTGATGCGAAAATGATATCGAATTATTCATGGAGAAAACTTAAACATAGTGGAGCTTTCAAAAAAAAGTATCTCGACATTACGAATTATTAAAAAGTACAAGGCTACCTTGGTATTAACCACAAATAATGTTAAAGAAGAAAAGGGTACATCGCAAGAGCAACAAATGGTTCAGTACTAATTTAGTTTATTAAGTATTAAGATATCGCTAAATATTTTTTACGATATCGAATTCTCTTTATATCAGTAAATGTTTTATTGATTGATAAATTTTAATAGTAATGTTAAAATGGTTTTATTTAATACATGTGATATTTTATTTAATTTTGTTAGCAGTTGAACAGTTGAATTTGTTAAAAGTGTTCCTAATGCGGCCACCATAAAATATATGGTAAACTTTTCATCAGTCATCTTTGTTTTGGTATTTATTAAAATTATTATTTTTTAAAATGTAATGTTTTTAATTTCTCGCCGTGTAGTGTCGGCTTAGAATAGCACTATCCCGTTTCTGCACGTAAGAGGTGACTAACGGTATTGGGGCTTTTAAGGGATTATTGGTCGATGCGGACCCATCACCAACAACCTTTACTTAACCATCTTTTCCCCACTCAAATTTCCAGGAGCGCCTGAGGATTTTCTAATTCCTTAGCTCTGGATACCCCTTCTAGGGATTTGTGGCCGTGAGTATATGTATGTACTAGCTGACCCCACAGACTTCGTACTGTCAAAAGTGTAGACTTTCACGTCGTCAAACTGAAATATTTAACTGACCTGTTGAGGCTGTCTGTCATGGGATGAGAAAAAAGGTGTTTTTCATAGTGTCCTCACAATTTTTTCACTTTATAAATTTTAGCATTGATTCTTAGTCAGTTATTCTGTTTTACCATTTTTTAAGAAAATTTATTGATCTCTTAATTTTTCTGGGATAAGTGTCCTGTAAATTTTATTTTAAATATGTTCTGTGAATTAGTCTTCATTTAGCTACAAACATCTAAACTTTCATATTTATAATATTAATAGGATAAGGCTCTCGCGCAGGTGACCTCGCCCGCCGGCCAGCGCAGCGTCTTGTCTTGCGCTTCATACACGCGTGTAAATTTTGTTACGGAGTAATTTTAAAATTGTATTATCTTCTAAGATGTTTATTTTAATTAAGTGATGTCAAGGACAATTTTGTTCTCAATTAAATACTCTCAATCAACAACATATTTATTTGGATAAAGATTAATATTATGTTGATAAAACATTATGGCAATTAATTGGCAAAAATGGTTATAGTAAGTGAAACTTAAAAGTTAGACATATACTGTCGCGGACATTTTTTTAGATCATTTAAAGAGAAATAATTCTTTAATATATTTTTTTGGGTAACTTAAACCGTTTACGCAGCGCACACAACAGAAGCCTTAGTATGAATAATTATCCCCGTTTTTGCAACATTATTCGCTGATAGTTTGCTCCTGTTGATCGCAGCGTGATGATATATAGCCTAAAACCTTCCTCAATAAATGGACTATCCAAAACAAAAATATTTTTTCAATTTGATCCTAGCGTTCAAACAAACAAACTCTTCAGCTTTATAATATTAGTATAGATCTTCTAAGATGTTTATTTTAATTAAGTGATGTCAAGGACAATTTTGTTCTCAATTAAATACTCTCAATCAACAACATATTTATTTGGATAAAGATTAATATTATGTTGATAAAACATTATGGCAATTAATTGGCAAAAATGGTTATAGTAAGTGAAACTTAAAAGTTAGACATATACTGTCGCGGACATTTTTTAGATAATTTAAAGAGAAATAATTCTTTAATACATTTTTTTTGGGTAACTTAAACCGTTTACGCAGCGCACACAACGGAAGCCTTAGTATGAATAATTATCCCCGTTTTTGCAACATTATTCGCTGATAGTTTGCTCCTGTTGATCGCAGCGTGATGATATATAGCCTAAAACCTTCCTCAATAAATGGACTATCCAAAACAAAAATATTTTTTCAATTTGATCCTAGCGTTCAAACAAACAAACTCTTCAGCTTTATAATATTAGTATAGATCTTCTAAGATGTTTATTTTAATTAAGTGATGTCAAGGACAATTTTGTTCTCAATTAAATACTCTCAATCAACAACATATTTATTTGGATAAAGATTAATATTATGTTGATAAAACATTATGGCAATTAATTGGCAAAAATGGTTATAGTAAGTGAAACTTAAAAGTTAGACATATACTGTCGCGGACATTTTTTTAGATCATTTAAAGAGAAATAATTCTTTAATATATTTTTTTGGGTAACTTAAACCGTTTACGCAGCGCACACAACGGAAGCCTTAGTATGAATAATTATCCCCGTTTTTGCAACATTATTCGCTGATAGTTTGCTCCTGTTGATCGCAGCGTGATGATATATAGCCTAAAAACTTCCTCAATAAATGGACTATCCAAAACAAACATATTTTTTCAATTTGATCGGGTAGTTCCTGAGATCCTAGCGTTCAAACAAACAAACTCTTCAGCTTTATAATATTAGCATAGATAACATACGTACATATAATGTATAATAGTCCCTTATAAAAAGAAAACTTCAAAGGGCAGTTATAAAATATCACATTTAATTTATTGAAATAAATATAAAAAAAAAATATATAAACGGACATATCATACACAGATCAAGTTGGCCCCAAACTAAGTAAAATTGTAGTATGGGATACTAACTCGACGATATATTTAATCTATCAATACTATAATAAGACTGTAAATAACTTCAAATATAGTTAACATCACGATAGATGGCGCCAGTAGTTGAATCCTACATCGACGTATGCTTTCTTTTTTATATTGTTACTAGCTGCCCCCACAGACTTCGTACTGTCAAAAGTGTAGACTTTCACGTCGTCAAACTGAAATATTTAACTGACCTGTTGAGGGTCATGCGATGAGAAAAAAGGTGTTTTTCATAGTGTCCTCACAATTTTTTCACTTTATAAATTTTAAGTTTATAAGTATAATAGTTTTGGCTGAGCATTGATTCTTAGTCTGTTTAACCATTTTTTAAGAAAATTTATTGATCTCTTAATTTTTCTGGGATAAAAAGTGTCCTATTGTGTTAATTGGGATCATTACCTGGCTTCCTGTAAATTTTATTTTAAATACGTTCTGTGAATTAGTTTTCATTTAGCTACAAACACACAAACACCTAAACTTTCACATTTATAATATTAATATGATAAGGCTTAAACATAAGCTTCTCGCGAAGGTGACCTCGCTCGCCGGCCAGCGCAGCGTCTTGTCTTGCGCTTCATGCACGCGTGTAAATTTTGTTACGGAGTAATTTAAAAATTGTATTATCTTCTAAGATGTTTATTTAAATTAAGTGATGTCAAGGACAATTTTGTTCTCAATTAAATACTCTCAATCAACAACATATTTATTTCGATAGAGATTAATATTATGTTGATAAAACATTATGGCAATTATGCATTAAATTCAACCAAATTTATTTACCATAAAAAAGGTTATAGTAAGTGAAACTTAAAAGTTAGACATATACTGTCGCGGGCATTTTTTTAGATCATTTGATGAGAAATAATTCTTTAATACATTTTTTTTGGGTAACTTAAACCGTTTACACAGCGCACACAACGGAAGCCTTAGTATGAATAATTATCCCCGTTTTTGCAACATTATTCGCTGATAGTTTGCACCTGTTGGTTGCAGCGTGATGATATATAGCCTATAACCTTCCTCAATAAATGGACTATCCAACACAAAAAGAATTATTCAATTTGATTGGGTAGTTCCTGAGATCCTAGCGTTCAAACAAACAAACTCTTCAGCTTTATAATATTAGTATAGATGTATGTATATTTTCAGAAGACTATCTTAGTGATCATTGTCTTCTCACTGTCCAGTAAAAAGAAATGAATAATATAATCTTGGATACAGATAATGAAAAAGACAATACCTTTCAGGAGGATTTGAAATATTGGACTCTTGACTCTAAAATTTCTCATCATGCACTCAAAAGTTTATACATATGTGTGATATGAATGACATCATTAAATCGGAATCTACGTATTTTGTAGAGAATGTCAAATGTTAAATTGTTGGCATTCCTTATATTGAATATGTATATTTTGTTCCTCTCGTCCATACTTTGTTAAGGATTTATTCAAAATAAATTAAATATAATTACTGATATTAAGTATTTTAATTACCATGTGAAATCATGAATAGAAAATTGTATGCTTATTGAAACAATAATTAGAATATGATACAAATATTCAACCATATTTCAAATAGAAGTTACTTATAAATTTTTCTTTACTTTTGCTAAGAATGGGTTTTACCTGAAATAAATTTAAAGATAATTAATTTAGGTTAATGTTGACACATTAAAAAAACTATTATAAAAATACATTTACATACCTTTTACATTTGGCGATTTATCTAATTTTAATTAACGAATATTGTTATAGTATGAAAATGCAGAAAAACTAAGACTGGATGTGGAGGTTCCCGGCTTTCAGACCTCCACATCAGGTCTTACTTTTCTTCTGCGTATCTGTACTGCAACGCTATTTGTTATATGTATAAAAAAATAATTCAATGTTATAAGGAACCCTAATAGCTAGCTTTAATGGCGTATTGCATGGTCTTCAAATAACCTTAAAAAGACTTTGTGTCTTTAAAACGTCATAAAGGGGTAAGTATGCAACCAAAGCAATATGTCTGACATTTTTAAAAATAATTTTATTTTTGGTAATAAAAATATGATGTTTTAAACACAAAACTAAGAAGGGGCATGAAAATATGAATTGTATTTACATAGGTATATTATCGTAAAACTTAAATTCCCAGTCGAACTAAACGGTATTAAAGACAAATATTGTAAGCAAAATATGAAAGTACATAATACTCTAATTTCTTTTCCCTTACTTCCTTGTAATTATTTATCTTGCACTTAAATCTCCAAATAAAAACAACAATTAACAAGAAATATTAAGCAGCCTGTCAGGGGTTGTTACTAGACTCATATAAAACGTTTTAATAATTCATAAACATCTGTACGACCGCAATATAACCAAACAGGCGGTTGTAAAGTTACGGTGCAACTACTGCGCGATGAAAGTGGTAATTCATAAACGTTCACACGACTTTTAAATGACGTTAACGGAGTCATCTTCTGACTTTTGTATGACCATTATACAACATTGAAGGTCGTATAATTGGGGCCCTTTTCGCGTTTAGTAAACGTTATTATAACATTAGTGTGACATAGCTTTTACGAATAGTGGTAACAAAATAACGTTAACATAACTATTGAACGACTTTAAATTGTTAATTGGGCTGTTTATACCTGCCAACCCAAGAGTTGTGACGGGAAATAAATAGACAACCTAACGTTTGTATATTCTATAGGTTTCATATTTTCGATTGGAATAGAATTTGTTCATTAACCAAGCCAGTGTAATTGAAAAAAATATATGATTGTTTAATTATTAATTAATCATACTCTGGACTGAAATTTTTCAGACAACCCATTCGCAATATATTTATTGACATATTTTATTTATTAGAAAATATCTTTCATCCATTAACCAGCCCGGTGAAGGTCGTCTTATAGCGGGATCCTATACTATAATGCAAAGTTTCGCATTTTCGACGCTGAAGGATTGACTCACTGATCATCAAAATAGAACTAGTACTTAACATATACCTAGACAGCTGAAATTTGGTACAGAGGTAGATTTTTACGCCCATATTATAAAGAAAAAAATATCAGAACAAGGTTTATGGAAGATTTGGACTACATGGTGACGCTGATGAAAAAACATAATAAGAGTACTGCCAAACTATAATAAGCGTATTTACGAGAAATAGTAGCCGATTAACTGTGTTCTACACAATAAATAAAAATATTCAGTCCAAGAGATATTATTATTTATGCAGTAGCACTCAGCCGCGGCTTCGTTCACGTTATTTAGCATTAGTACCACTACTCGTCACTAGATGGCGCTGGCTATATTATAAATCCCGGCGTATTTATTTACACATTTTAAAGTTGTTTTCGTGTATTTTAAAGATTGAAGAAGTCGTGGAGTGTATTTTTATTTGATTTCACAAGATAATACAATAATAAGAAAATGTACCCATTCAATCAGTCTACGTCCTGTCAAAAAGGAAGTGAAATCCCACCAAAACTATTCTCTAAAAAACCTAGCCAAGTCTCGATAGAGCAGCTTGTTTTCTCTTAAAAGTAATGAATCTCTAAAATAAGTGGAGCCAAGTCTAAAGTTCCTTACTGCGAATTATTAATATTATTATATTTAATTTTAAGTGACTTGGCCGTTGAACATTCTTGACACGTATAATTTATGACAATTTTTTGTGATTCTAAGCTATCTTTATTTTCAGTTGTAAGAAATCTGGTAATTATTTCTATGTTTGCCTTAAACTTTAATCATAATCTACTAATTACAAGTCAACGGCCAAGTCACGTAAAATTAACTATAATAATAAATAAATTGAACTAAGGAACCTTAGACTTTGCTCCACTTATTTTAGAAATTTCATTACTATTTAGAGATAAACAAGCAGCTCTATCGTGACTTGGCTAGTTTTTTACAGAATGGTTTTGGTGGGTAAGTAATTTTATGTAACGGTTGTATTTGTATATGTATGTATTTATGATTAAATTTTATCTAGTGTAAAAAATATTCTGATTTAGTTTATTGTTTTATCTTACATCTAAGTATTATCTCTTATTGTTAGTTTTACATATTAACATTTTGTAATAATATATCTTAAGGTTATACTATGTAAATTTATACATTTTAGTATTATTTACAGTTATAGTAGTATTATGATTAAAATTTATAGATATACTTTTAGCTCAGGTCCGTGGCGTGACATTATGGTTGTGACTGAAAATCAGTTTTAAAGGCTATGCCTTTAATAAATACTGAGTCCGAAACCTTTTCTTAGCATTCGAGGGGACTTTAATGATGTGTATATATTATGTTGGTGCTGCTTCAGCGTCTTACGGCAAACTCCGCTCAAGGGTCTTTCGTTCGCACGATCTCAAACTGGCTACAAAAATCTCAGTTTACCGGGCCATTGTACTGCTTAGTCTGCTATACGGTTCAGAGACTTGGTGCCGTTACCGTGAAAATATTAAGTCGCTAGACCAATTTCATCTCCGATGTCTACGCGACATCATGAGCATCCACTGGACTGGCCGCATCATATATGATATCTTTTCTTTTTTTCTTTTCTTTCCTTATATGTGTTTTTAATAGTTATGTTTGTTTTTGAAAGATTATGAAATAAAAACATGGCTTTTAGACGGCGACGTTCATTATATTGATACAACGGACTCATAATGTATGTGTATGAATGCAGCAAACACAAATGACTCTTTATACGGTCCATGGGATACCGATAGGTGATAGACAGACACGTAAGGAAGCCTTAAAATAGGGTCCTGTTGTACTATTTGGATACGGAACCTTTAAAACGATGCAAATAAACCTCACAACGAAGTACAAATTTTACTTATCCGTGATGTCACAGCTTTTGTTATCTTGAAATACGAGTATGTACATACATATACTCACGGCTATATTTCCCTTGAAGGGGTAACCAGAGCTAAGGAATTATAAATTCCTCAGCCACTTTTGGAAGTTGAGTGGGGAAAAGATGGTAAAAATAAAGGTTTTTGGTGATGGGTCTCCAACCGCATCGCCCAAAAATCCAATAAAAAGCCCCGATACCCTCGTCTCTTACGACATCCGTGGGTAGAAAGGGGTAGCGACATTCTAAGCCGGCACTACACGGTAAATATGTAAAATATGTGTTTTTTTATAATACTAACCTTGACAATATAATATTATTGTTTCTGCTATAGTATATACCACTTCATAGTTACCGTGTAGTGTCGGTTTAGAATAGCACTACCCCATTTCTTCCGTTGGGTGCACGTAAGAGGCGACTAACGGTATGGGGCTATTAAGGGATTTTTGGGCGATGCGGTTGGAGACCCATCACCAACAACCTTTATTTTTCCTATCTTTCCCCCACTCAAATTTCCAAAAGTGGCTGAGGAATTTCTAATTCTTTAGCTCTGGCTACCCCTTCCTCGGATTTATAGCCGTGAGTATATGTATGTATGTATGTATGTCATAGTTACCTGGGGATATGATCTATGATAACCGCAGTTGTCAGGATGCGCGTCAGATCCACAACATGACCAGGGTGGTTTCTTAATTGGGTCAGGAATCCTAAGAAATAATAAAGATTATAATACAAACATACACATGGCTATAAATTCTAAAAAAGGTTAGCCAGGGATTAGAAATTAATTAGCTACTTTTGGAAGCTGCATGGGGAAAAATATGAAAATAAAGGATGGTCAAAAGTAATGTATCCTTTCCAAATTTTAGAGTCAAGAAAATAAATAATGCTGTGTAGTGTCGGCTTAGAATAACACTACCCCATTTCTACCCGTGGGTGATCGTAAGAGGCGACTAAGGGTATAGGGGCTTATTAAGTGATTTTGGACGATGTGGTTGGAGACCCGTCACCAAAAACATTTACTATTACCATCTTTTCCCCAATCAACTTCCAAAAGTGGCTGAGGAATTTCTAATTCGTTAGCTCTGGCTACCCCTTCCAGGGATTTATAGCCGTGAGTATATGTATGTATGTATGTCAAAAGTAATGTATCATAACCTTTCCAAATTTTAGAGTCAAGAAAATAAATAAAATGTTTTCAAAACCCTGTTAGCTACTTGAAAAGGTTGTAGTAAGAAAAAAATTATATACTGCGAAAAATATTGTGAAGAAAGAAAATGTATTCATCAGAGAGAGAAATACAATTCAAGCTTCCGAAACTGGAGTAATAATTTATACTAACTGAAGCTCTGCTTACCTCTTTTTAGGATTAATAGCCATGAGTGTCGCTATAGGTAGGTTATTGAGACTTCATGATAATACTAATAAATATTACTCACGTGATGTTTCCATAGTCACAGCATTTCAAGACCAATCGCAGAGCATGGGTCCATTGTCCATCTCGCTCTTGCAAGCCTTTCTGAAATAACAGATAAATAAACTGTGGCGACCGCTAGACGGCGAACTCACTCGCATACTAGCAGCGTCATAAAAAATCGTACATCGCGGTATCGAAATGTTTCTCTAGCAAAACATAAATACAAATTCTAAGTTGGTACACAGCAGGGTGTACTGGCCAGTATATCTTTGCTGTTCCCACAGTGGTGACCCCCGACAACAACATGACGAATCTTTCTACTACATTTCTCAATCTACCCACATCTTATACTCCTCGCTTACCTTACCAAACTACTCTACTCACCCGACCGAGCATCTACTGGAGGGCAATTCTCGCAAGTTCGATATCATTACTATCATAGAAATTATATCAGGTGTTCAATGTCATGTGAAAAATATCACAAAGTGAAATATATTTCTATTGATAGATTGAAACTGTATTCTCGCACACGGTAGTAATTTTTCCTTAGACATTAAAGAACGAAGACCGAAATCAATGATCCAAGCGAATGAATTGAACGAAAGGTCAATTTAACTGTCATCTTAGATATGAAAAGGTCTTCATATCTGTCAATATTTTTACTCGACATTGGCGAAATAATTGTGGCAAACACGATTGAAGCCACCTTAAAAAATTGAATATTGAATTTCTCAATATTTACATATGTTTTGGTTTGTTTAAATTTTCCTTGTACTTTGCCGGTAACTAGCAAAGTCTGAATTCCCAAATGGACCATCCGACAACCGAATTTAGTTTTTGAAATTTTATTATGGAAAATAATATATTTTTATATTTTAATAATATAATTAACGTTGATCCAAGTAGATATTATTTACAACTTCTAAGACTATTTGATCTATGATCCATTTTATATATTTACCTACATTTTAGTTTTCTATCTATAAGTATTCAAACAAAATTTGTAAACAAAATGGCTACCGTTCGCACGACATCTTCAAATATCATCATATCGTCTGATCGTGACCACACGATATCATCCTTTGATATATATCATCATATCGGCTGGTTTTCAATAGAAAAAAATCGATCGGATGGAGTGAGAATAGCTCAAGTCAAATATCGATCGCAAAATATCACAAAAGTGATAAATATCGAAAGTGATATAAAATCTACCGTGTGAGAATTGCCCTCCTGGCACGCTACTCTGCCTCACTGCTCACACTGCACTCTACTACTAGACGGCGAACTCGCTCGCACACTAGTCCCTCTCTACTATTGGTAACAGGTACCTCCTAGCTCTTCGATATCGTCTATCGACTAGGAGGGGAGTACTGTGGCGACCGCTAGACGGCGAACTCACTCGCATACTAGCGGCGTCATAAAAAATCAATAATAAATTTATTTCAACAGAAAATTAGAGAGAATAACAACCTCGTTAGCTCAGTGGTTGAAACATGTGCTTATCATGCAGAGAGCCGTCAGTTCGATCCCAAAGTTGGGCCTACACTTGTGTCTTTCCTAAAGTCATAGGTGTGGGGTGTGTTTATCTTGGTTATCCTATTAATATTATAAAGGCGAAAGTTTGTAAGTATGGATGTATGGATGTTTGTTACTCTTTCACGTAAAAACTGCTGAATGGATTTAAATGAAACTTTACCACAATATAGCTTATACATCAGAATAACACATAGGCTACAATTTTTGAGGTTTTATTAAATTAATTAAAAAAATGCCTTAAGCTTTGTCATAAGCAAATTTGACAGTACGAAGTCTGTCGGGTCAGCTAGTTTACAATACATCCAAGGGGGGCATAGGTACTAAGGTTGTGTTTAGAGCTAACCAGACCGTCGGTTCTGATCGTCACCACGTACGATATGCTGTGCTGACGTGCGTACGAAATGATCAGGACGGCTCTGAACAGACCCAATACTTCTTTACATCCTGTGAAATTCATGTCACATGGTGTTCAGAGTACCCACGTTTTGTTCGAACAGTGAACTCACGAGATAGCCTACACGGGCAGGCCTACCGTTATTTTTGTACGAATATACTGTCACATGACTTAGTACAACATAGCCATGTGGGTCTGTCACCATGTTTTTTATCAACATTTCCACATTAATATATTATCTATATAAAGGATTTTTAGAAAAGACAAATTTTGATGCGAAGCGGTGAACTACAATAATGTGTGGAAACAGCAAAGATATACTAGCCAGTACACCCTGCTGTGTACCAACTTATAATTTGTATTTATGCTTAACTCGAAAAAGAATTTACATACCGCGATGTAGGGATATGAGCGAGACGCTCTGCTATGTGCGAGTGAGTCCGCTGTAGTGTGGTAGAGCGCGCAGTACTCCCACAAATGTAATATGAGAAATATTTTCTTACCGTAACAAGATCGGATGAGAAGTAGAACAAGAGAGCACATTCCAGCAGTAGAAGCAATAGAACTAGGACAGCATACTGGAAAGAAAGATATAGTCATTATTATATTATTAATCATACATACATCATACATATACTCACGGCTATAAATCCCTTACGGGGTAGCCAGAGCTTTGGAATGAGAAATTCCTCAGCCACTTTTGGAAGTTGATTGGGGAAATGATGGTAATAATAAATAAATGTTTTTGGTGACGGGTCTCCAACCACATCGCCCAAAATTCGCTCAAGAAGCCCCTATACCCTTAGTCGCCTCTTACGATCACCCACGGGTAGAAATGGGGTAGTGTTATTCTAAGCCGACACTACACGGCATAGGCGGCATAGGCATATTATTAATCGCCGTAGTAAACTAACATTATATTTATTTATTTAATTAGGACAAACAGATATACACTATGAAAATAAATAAAATACAATAATTAAAACTAAAATAAGCATACATCCACAAAAGTTCATCACGAATAAAGTTTTAAAATTAGTCAAAAATGAAAAGGCAACTATTCAAAGAGTACTTTACTAAGGAAAGTAATATGAGGCTTTTACCAACTGCGAGCAGTTTTACAGTAGTTATTAAATTAATTTTTTTTCTTGGTCATGAGATTAAAAAAAGCAAAGCAGACCATTTAATATGTAGGCTGACCTTATCTTAGGCATACTCGTAGAACATTAAAACAGAAACAAAATATCTCTTTAGATGAAAATAAAAATATTGTCGAACTAAGTTTTTTTTTAATTATGATTAGACGCCTATTTCCGTATTTTATGAAACTACGATAAAGATAAAAAAGATTTTTATTATCCACCGACCAAACTTTTTAGACGTTAAAGGCCATATCGTTCTTACCATAAACAGCCACATCAGAGATCTATGAATAGCTCCATAGATGGCTATCACCGACAGGAACAGCAGGAACCCACCGACCACCATCAGACCAGCTGCCGTCTCTGTCTTCATCACTTCGAGGGGTACCAGTGCCTGAGAATCAACAATCGGTTTTTGGTCATTTGTTTTTTGTCATACTGTACTTAATTAGTTTTAATCACGCCATTAATTTTTAATTGCAGTAGGGAGAGACAGAGATGTCGCGATTTATTTATTTATTTATTCATTTGGCACACATACAGTACAATTACATAACAAAGATATTTTACTACATTTAAACAGATCACTTCTGTAATGTACCTTAATAGTAGGCACAGCATGATAAAAAATATATTTTTCAATAAAAAAGAAAATTAAATATTAAGATTACAAATCAATCCCAATGAATCCAAAATATTAATTAAAAATATACGTATTATATAAAGAATAAATAAAGGAAAGAAAAATTTCGACACAGGCGGGAATCGAACCCGCGATCTCGGGTATACGCCCCGACGCTCTGCCAATTGAGCCACCGTATCAATGGCTGCCAGCGCGAAATTCTTCTATCCTTTACTTATTAACAATAATCCCCACATGAGGTTTTCATGAACAAAATGCAAACGTATTTGCAAATTATGAAAAATAAATAGTTAAAGTTAAATTAAATTAAAGAAATACAATAAAAAAAAACAAATTAAGACCTTAAAAAATATAAATTAACATTGGAAATCAAACTTAGAAAATAAAACAAATATAATTAAAATTTCACGAACAATCTATTCCTACTTTCGTTACGAAACACCAACAGCGAGTCATGATAGACGTCAGGAGTGCTTTCCTCGGTGTCAGCAATATTACACAAAGAGTTGTATAATTGAGTCATTCTATGCAACGGATTATTTAAACAAACATTCGTTCTTAATGTGGCCATGGCAAATGGACGATAATTACGTAATGTTCTTTTGGGAACATTATATTTATAACGGTATAATATATCAGTGCCTCCAGTAAAAAAGGGATTAACTCGACTTAATCCCTTTTGTTTTTATTAAACCATCGTGATCAGCGCACCGAGTTACATAACATATCAAAAGGACATAACTCTTACCTGACCTCCTTCATGGATTTTTAAAACCATCTAAAGGCATAGTTGGAGCTATTATTGGGTTAAGAGTATTTATACTAGCAATTTTTCTGATTAAAATGGGATAAGTGGAGCTACATCGTTGCATTCCCATGTCATTAAGGATATTATTGTACTTAAACACGAATAAAATGGTACAACTAGTATAGTTCCTAAATACTTCATATCATTTTGGGATCAACATTTGTTACATCTTTGTTAACTTAACAAAATAAAGACATAACGTCATTTAGTTCCTTGCATTCAGTTACAATTGTACGTTAACAAGGGATTAAGTCGTCTCACGCCCTTGCATTGATGACTTTACCCAGGGATATCCGCGCTTATACCGAAAAGATATTGGTTGATTAGGTGAATCATAGATATAAGTCGTTTATTTCCACAGCTTTTTTGATAACACCAGAGGAACCAAAAGAAAGAAAAACTCGTGCGACCAAACAAGGAAGTTGCTCTTTCACGTATTATATTCATTGAGGTAAATATTTACATGAAATTGTATGTAAAAACTGCTTTTTTGTAATATACGGTGACACTTTTGAGTTTGTTTCTCTACAAGCTACAAAAAAGGATTATATAACTGGAACTATGCCAAGCCAAGCAGTACAATATCACTGTTAAAAACAAATAGCCGGACGAAGATTTAGAAAAAGATCGTGAGCATATTTTGACATTTCCACAGTATGAAAGTCACTATGCTCGTAATAAAACATCAAAGAAATTTTTGCTAACTACTTTGAAAATGCATACTATTTATTCTTTGAATTGCAAAGAACGACCAAAGGAGGAACAAGTTTGTAAGACTATGTACTCAAAAATATTTCACAGCTTAAATCTATCATTTAAGCCCCCGATGGTGGATACATGTACAAAGTGTGACATTCTACAGGCAAATATTCAGTATACTACTTCAGCAGAAGAAAAAAACAGATCTTGTAAACCGGCTCAATGAACCTCAAGCTGATTCTACAGAGCTTACCAGCAGAAAAGCAATGATATAAATATTGACATTGGAGGATGACTAGTGGTGGGAAGATATTGTTTAATATCAAAAGTTCACTTTTGATATTAAACAATGTCTTCCCACTCCCATGCTGTCGTCAAGTCGGCATTTTACAAAAGAAGCACCTATAATTTAACCATTCATAACTTTAAAACTGATCAAGCTACTGGCTACTAATAGTACGAAGCATCAGGTAAACGCGGTGGAAATCAAATTGCTTCCTGCCTCTATGATTATTTTTTCATTCATATCACAAAAATCATATTATACTCTGGCACATGTGGGGGTCGAAATAAGAACTCATCTTTCACTGCCATGTTCTTGGCGCTTATGAAAGAATACCCTCACTTGAAATACATCATCATCAGCCAATAGACGACCACTGCTGGACATAGGCCTTCCCCAAAGACGAACTCTCTTCCTATCTACAACGAACGGTCCTGTGTTGCCCTCATCCATCGGCTTCCCGCGACTTTGACCAAGCCATCGGTCCACCTTGTGGGAGGCTACCCACACTGCTTAACCACAATCGAGCTGGATTCGACAGTTGACATCATTTTCGAAGTTGGCTCTACCTAACCGAATGGTTTGTCCCAGGTCCAAGCTCGACAAGAATAAGTATAACATGGTTATTCGACATGGCTTTCGTTTGATCCATGTTAATTTTAAGACCAACTATCTCAGATAATCTATTGGGGTCCTTCAGCATTTTACATAAATCTTCAGTGGATTGAGTAAAAACTGCAATATCGTCCTCTACTAATATTACATCCGACATCAGCTCTATAGAGCCTAGAGATACACTTTTAACCAATTACCTGTCATCCATCCCCTCGATGTGCCTAACCATCTCAACATTCCTTTATCTTTTTTTCTTACAATATCATCTTTTACACCACAGCTTTCACGAATCACGTCATTCCTCACACGATCATATAACCTCACATTACAAACTTTTCTGAGGGACCTCATTTCTACTGCATTTACTTGCTATGTAAGTATAAGACGGCCACGGAGGACACACTTGGACCAAATTGAGAGTGTGCTCAAAAAGGCAGATGAAGCTCAGAAAAAAATGATGGATGTAGACGAAGCAAGAGAGGTGTGCCAGGATCGTACGAAGTGGCGATCGATAGTCTCTGCCTACCCCAAAGAGAATTCACGGCGTGAGTATATGTATCTATGTACAATATAGTCAGCAAATCGAAGATGCGTGATGTACTCGCCGTTTATGTTGATACCGAGCCCTTTCCAGTCCAGAAGCTTAAACACATCTCCAATGCCGCAATGAACAGTTTTGGGAGAAATTACTTTCCCCTGTCTCGCTTCTCGCTGCAACTGGATAGGATTCGTGTTTTGGTCCTGGAGTGGGACCGACATAGTGGCGTTTTAATACAAACACTTTCACACCTCGATATATATCACTTTCACACCCCGTTACTTAGTAAACACTATTGAAAATTATCTGATAAATAATTTAATTTTTCATAATATTACGTATATGTTACAATGTGTTAAAGTGTAACAAAGTGACTATTATGCTAGTGGTAATACGTGAAAATGAAGACAACGTAAAATACTGGTGTAAAAGGAAATTGTAAACTTAACGGTCAGACGATATGAACTGTTTGGTTTGTAAACGGGCGGTGGATGCATTGGAGCTAATCAAATGTATTTCTTGCAAAGGAAGCTTCCACTATGGCTGTCTGAACATCACGCCGACCCAGTTCAGGGAACATCCCGAGGAAGTGAAGAGGTACCAATGTCATGATTGCCTTAACATCACCCGACGCATTGTGGTGACAGATGATACGCCGGTTAGAGGAACACGGCCAGATAGCATGGTGGCAAGTCTAGATTTGACATCCAATATGTCCTGTGAGGAGGTACCTACTACCCCAGAGCAACATGGTTGCAGTTCTAGCGGTAGTACAAATACCATATGGAAGAAGGCGACACTGACACATGATAGTATTGTCGGTATTGTAAATGATGCAATAGAAACTAAACTAGAATCCATGGAAGCAAAGCTATTGAAAAAAATATCAGATTGCCTAGACACTTCGCGGTCAGTAGAAAACATACGCCTGAGTACAGAGTTAGATGCTACACGAAAGGAATGCCAACGTTTACAAGCGGAGGTATGTCGGTTACAGATAGAATTATCGAAACAGATTCCTAAGGAAAATATGAAAACCGGTGATGAACCATGCTTAAAACCCGATAAAGCGTACACAACATTGAATAAAAGACCGACACGCGCGGCGGCAGAGAGAGCGGGAACATCACTGAACCTGAAATCACAATCGTCGGCGGCGGTGGCGGCGGCGGCGGCGGCGCGATCATTCCATGAAGAGGCGCGCGCGCCTTCACAATCACAGAAACAGCAACGGGGCGAAATCGCGAGTGACGTCAGTTATGCGGCTGTGGCCAGGAAAACGAGTGAAGAGACTAGTAAAATTTCTTCACAAAGACATTATAATGAGTCAACGCATACGAACGGTTGGGTCAAGGTATTAAAAGGGAAGAAAAATAATAATATTAAAAAGACTACCATTATTAAAGGAGGAGCTACTGCAACTATGGAGCTTGAGGGGGTTGAACAAAAAAAGTATTTACACATTTGGGGGTTAAAAAACTCTACGACAGATGATAAAATCAGGGAACACATTGAAAACATTATAGGGAAAGAGCGAGAGATTAGAATAGAAAAGATAAAACCTAAAACAGAAAGAGATTATACATCCTACAGAATCGGAATGCCAGAGTCCAATTATGATGACGTGTGTGATCCCGACAAATGGCCAGTCGACGTAAAATTAGCCGAATGGGTGTGGTTTCGAAAACCCAGGACGAAAGAATAAGCCAATTAAGACCACATTTGTGTTTTATCAAAATGTAAGAGGATTACGAACTAAGCTAGAAGAATTCAATATAAATCTTCGGACGGCATCAGCAAGTTTATTTGCACTAACAGAAACAAGCTGCAATGAATCAATATTTGACGCGGAGTTAATTCCAGCTGGGTATTGCATTTTAAGGTGTGACAGAAACGACGGAAGAAAACTTGGCGGAGTGATGTTAGTGGCCACACCCGAATACGAGTTGCGTCGAGTGGAGCTGCCGGGCGAGGTCAGTGCGGATGATTTCGCGTTTGAAATATTGGTAGCGCGGGTATATCAAAATAATCGACATTTGTATTGTATAGCAGTTGTATATATACCACCGAAAAGTAGCGACTTTCACTATTTAAAACTTTTTGATATATTAGAGCAGCTGTGTTCTAAATTTAGAGATAAATTAGTAATATTGGGGGATTTTAATTTGTACTCTAGCTCAGTTGATATATTGAATTATTATGAATATTTTCTAGCGTATTGTGGAGTCAGTCAGGAGAATAGGATACTAAACAAGAATGGCCGCTGCCTTGATTTAGTTATTGGTTCGACAAATAGTAACATATGTCAGAGTGTCACGTTATCCGAGGAGCCATTAGTGAATATAGATGCACACCACCCACCCTTAGAGATTTGTTTAAGTCCTGTTTGCAAAAGTAGTATGGATAATAATAGTACGGCTTCGGTGTCGTTGTCTCGACGTCAGTTTATTAATAGTAATGACTACAAAAACAAAGACTTAGGTAAAAGAGAATGGAACTTTAGAAAAGCCAATTTCTCATTACTATACTCAACATTATTAATGATAGATTGGGAAAAAGTATACATAGGACAAAATTCAGAAGAGGCACTAGGTAACTTTTACAATATACTAAACTCCGTATTAAATGACTGTGTTCCACAGAAAAAGCGTGACTCGGGTTGCCCCAGGTACTCATATCCTGAGTGGTACACTCCTGAGATAAAACGCGACATTGCGTATAAATATAAGTTACATAAATTGTATAAAAAGACAGGTTTACAATGTGATTATGAAAACTTTTCAAGAATTAGATCGCAACTTAAAAAGGATTTAATTACGGCGTCTCAAAATTATGAAAATAAAATACAGTTCGTACTATCTAAAGAACCTAAATTGTTTTGGTCATACATTAAAACAAAAAAACTTAACTCTAACAGTACATTGATTACCAAAAATGGAATAGCACTCTCTAATGAGGAAACGGTTCATGAATTGTCCGAGTTTTTTAGGTCTGTATATGCAAAACAAAAACCTCAGCTTAGGGTTTCGGAAGCGATGGCGGCGGACGTGGCGGCGGCGGGCGCGGCGGCGCGCGTGCATCTCACCGCGCTCAGCCGCGACGAGGTGCGCGCGGCGCTGGCGCGGCTGCCGGCCAAGACGTCAGCCGGCCCGGACGGAATACCTGCCTTTATAGTGAGAGATTGTCGAGCAGTACTGGAGGAGCCACTATCATTTATTTTTAATTTGTGTCTTACCGAAGCTGTAATTCCAGACTGTTGGAAAGTAACTAGAGTAGTACCCGTACCTAAAGACAAGCTTAGTTCAGAAGTTAGCAATTTTCGTCCTGTGGCTGTACTATCATCTTTCGCCAAGGTATTTGAATCAGCGCTGCATAGAAATATTTATGTGGCGATTGGTGGTCAACTGACTGATAGCCAACACGGTTTTAGACCAGCTCATAGTACGGCTACAAATTTGCTCAACCTTATGACTTTTGTAACGCCTTATGTAGATGCGGGTAAGAGAGTAGATGCGGCATACTTTGACATCAAAAAGGCATTTGATACAGTCGATGGTGACATACTCCTAGGGA